>APFE031545883.1:12778-48508 GCA_000404065.3 Pinus taeda | reverse complement strand
TCATCATAGAGTTTGGGCATGATCCCAATGATGTTAAGGCCATACAGGAGGTCCTTAAACTAAGGGATGCAGATGTAGCTGCAATTAAGAAGAAGATAAAGATCCCACCAACTCTACATCCACAAACAGATGAAGTAGCCCAACAGAGAAGAGAAAGGGATATTACTGCACTGCTTATGAATTTGTATAAGGAACTGGTGGACACCCAACAAAAGCTGCAGGACACGGAGGCTACCCTAGAAGCAACTATGCAGAGGGGAGAAAAAGGGCAGTCTTCCAAACCATCCACAGAGACAATAAACCTCGAGAAGACCCCTAAAGAGGATATCCCTCCAAAGCAACAGACAGCAGAAACAGAGCCAGCTACAACAGAGCCAGCCACCACAGCACCACCAACAGAGCAGGCCGAGATCCTGGATATGCAAAAATTAAGGCAAGAACTCCAGGTGCTTGAGGCTCAAATGACAGAGCTAAATAAGGCCAAGGAAAGCTTAGCAAAGATAGAAGAAAAATATGATAAGTCTAAGAAAAACGTGGCTGAGAGGGAGAGGGAAGTAAAAGCCCTGAGAAAGAAAATTGCAGAGCTGAAAAAGCAGCTCAATTTTGAGAAAGTGACAGCAGAGATCAAGCAAGTGATTTGGACTGCCATTGGACAATCAATCACCAACCAGTGGGAGTACATTGATGCTATATATGAACAAATAGGACTCATTGGCAGGGCAAAGAAAGAACTGCACAGAGCAAGAAACGCCCTTGGCAACATGGTAGACCTTGCCCCCAAAATGATTGAGGTCTTAAATTACAGGACTGGTGCTCAGCTGATAAGAATGGGAATTGCTAACAGAACTGAAACCATTTCCCTAATCAAGAGAACCACAACAATGAAGAACCTAACTCAGACACTGGACAGGAAAATCCATGATATACAGGCAGATATATATAAGTTCCAGAATAGGTTCACAGCCCTGCAGGACAAAGGGCTTCCCAGCTTGGAAGAATCAGGGAATCTGCTCTCACATGAGAAATACATCAAAAGAGTGAGCACTTTTGCAGCAATTCAAATTGCTGATACACCTGGGTCATTTTCAGCAGGCCCATTAACAGGAAAGGCTCTTTTTGATAAGTTAGATAATTTGTTTTTCATTAAAAATGAAGTAGCACACTTATTTGATGAGCCTCCTCATTTCTATAAGTACACAGAAGCTGATGAGACCTTAGGGTCAATTTTGAGGCATCAGCTCCCCCCTGCAGACACATGGCAGGACTTAATAAAGCTACTTCTGAATCAAAGTTGAGGAATTAAATCCTTTTTGCAGCAAATACAGTCCACATCACATCTACAGGTGGACAAAGCCATAACAGCAAGCATAAAGACACTGAGCCAACTCAGCACAGGTACTCGGCATCAACAGCAACATCAGCAGGTACATGTGGCAGGGCCAAGAAGATACAAAAGGTCAAAGTGACAGAGCACTTCAGTTCATATTTATGATAAAGCCGCGCAATTAACTCCGTAGTGCCCAAAGGTCAAAAATTCGTCCTGACAGCAGTTAAAGGCTTTAAAGAGGCATTTATGTTTGTATTAAACTCTCATCTACTCTCCTGTACAAATGTAAGAGATATTTTCCCTCTCAGATGACTCCATTCCTGAGATATTTCTGTATGTAAACCTCTATATATTCCCCCTCGCGTTTTTTTAGAGGGGTTGGACCCCAGATGTAAGAAATCTCTCGATATCTGCTCTGTTATTCTGATATTGTAATTTCTCAGACAGTTAATACAAAAGACAGTGGGATTTCTTCAAAGATGTTTGTCTCCTGATCTCCTGACGGTGTGTGGCTCAAAGTTGCAGGATTCTTGTGCATTTCATGGCTCAATAAGTTTTTCTCATGGCTCTTTACTTCACTTGTGATCATTGTTATTTCATATGTTTTCCATGTCTTTCTGTACTCTTGAAAATATAGGTAGTAAAGAGAAAGAATAGCTTCAGGATTTAGCCATTGGCTACCCTGAGCTCAATCTAAACTATCTTATATGTTTTCTTCTGATACAGTATTTAAAGAGTAATTCTTCGTTGCTACCTTTAATACTATGTCATCACAGTTCACTGTTGTTTTAGGAATTCAAGCAATTGCTCCTAAATAACAAGCCTCTTGGTAATATTCAGCTTAAGTAAAGAATTCTTAACTGCTCTCTGCTAGTTGTTGTCACCTCATTCTCACTATTTACAATTTGTTTCATGGAATGCACACAGGCCCTACAGCTTTACACTTCACCGAAATCAAAACCTCAAGGGAAAACACTACGAGACCCCATTGCCCAATGGATTAACTTTGCCTGCTGATATATTTTAAGGAAATCAGAAGCATCCTCCCAACCAAACACAAAAACAACCAAAAGATTTACTCCATAACTAGCCTAAAACCTTCACTGAAAGCAGTGACAAAATTTCATAGAGAGAGCCCTCTCTGACTGCAGCTAGGCTAGGAGCTGCAGCCCAAAGATTGGTTAGTGGTTACCCAGGCCATATCCTCTTGGGAGTCAAAGAGGACAACCTGGGTGTTAACAGGTTCTGAATGAAATTCTTGATAGAGAAATACTAACTTTCAATATGTATGAACATTTATATGGGAAAGGTTGGCCTTGTCATGGCCAACATGACACTTCAAGTGAGGCTAGGACCTTGCATAGGCCAAAGATTTCAAGCGATGTTGTTGCATATGTAGAGAGCTATTTCTTTTTAGGAGTGTATGTTGATATAGTGTTTAAAACCCACATTAAGGGACATGTTGACATGAATGCGACAACTCGAGATAGGGATTTCTTCTTCTCCAAGAAAGATATTGTAAATATATATAACATGTTGGCAAATGGAAATTATAAACTTCACAAAAAGGATGAAATGAGTGTAAACCTTTGGAAACAATATCACTAGGAAGATTTTTTCTTTTACCAAAATCTCAATTGCATGGAGGTCCCTCTTATAATAGTGATTCAAGAAAAGTGGATGCTAGAGACAATGGTCAAGTTATCATATAACAACTTAATAGTGATGGATTCAAAATTTAATACAAATAAATATGGGGCAATTCATATGCCAATGATTGATTGAATATACTTATTTAAGTTGTAGACATTCATTATGAATAATAACTTGTATTTGAATTTATGTAACATTTAATAATTTCATTCCTCTTTATTGCAAATATGTAATAGGATAGGAAATATATGATAATTTCCTGACTAACCACCTATAGTAATCTGCTAATCCCATGAATGATCTAACTTCACCCACATTCCTAGGAGTTTCCCATTCCATGACAACTCTAATCTTTTCCAGGTCCACTGCTATACCTTCCTTGGAAACAACATGACTCGAGTAATGAACTTTTGTCTGAAAGAAACTACATTTACTAAGCTTGGAATACAACTGATTCTCTTAGGTGTTCTACATGCTCTTCCTCATTCTTTGAATATATCAATATATCATCAATGAACAATATCAAAAAATTATCTAGGTAAGGAAGCAACACACTATTCATAAAACACATGAAAGTAGTGAGAGCATTAGTAATACTAAAAGGAACCACAATAAACTCATAATGCCCATACCTGGTCTGGAATGTGTTTTTGTAGGTGTCCTCTTTTTTAATGTGTACCTAATGATATACTGATATCAAGTCCATTTTTGAGAACACTACTACTCCCTTCTACTAATCAAACAAATCATCAATTTGTGGAAAAGGATGTTTGTTCTTGATAGTCGCCTTGTTCAAATTCCTGTAATCAATACAAAACTTGAGAGTACCATCCTTCTTAATGAACAACATTAGTGCACCCCAAGGCGATATACTTGGCCTAATGTATCCCTTATCAAGCATTTCTATAAGTTGCAACTTCAATTCCACCAACTTTGGAGTGTTCATCCTATATGGTTCATTCGATGTTCATGCTACTCCTGGAATCAACTCAATAGAAAAGTCCACTTCCATAGGAGGCAATAAATTTTAAATATATACTAGAAATACAACTTGAAACTACTACAAGACCAAATACCTCTTCAATACTTCATCATCAGTATTGTGCTTATCCTGCATAACTATAACCATTCTCACTGACGTAGGATTATTCTTACCTTGCAAGATTCTCCTCTCTTCATCATCATCCAAGTACTTAATATCCTTATCATAACAATACACTTTAGTCCTGTGAATGTACAACCAATCCATACCCAAAAACATACTGTATGATCCCAATGTGTAGAAACCAGAAACCAGATTTATAGAAACTGAAATAAAGACAGCGTAAAAATTTAAATTGTACTTACCTCAACTACGACTGATGATTCTGCTGCTGAACTGGTACTTCTTCAATCAAATTTCGAGATGGCCAATACCACCCGACCTGACAGAGCAACCTGGTTGCCCGATCCAGAGATGCTCTCCACAGAGGCTCTCTGTCCCTCCGTGCCCAGAACTCAGATCACTAAAGGCTCTTCTGTAAAATCTCTGCTTCGGTTTTCTGCTAATGAGTTTTTCGTTCCTCTGCCTCTCCCCCCTGCTCCCGGGTCAGCCCTCTGCTATTTATTCCCCTTCGCCTGGCGGTGGCCACCCTCCCACTTGCAGCCACCGCCTCTCAGCATTGAAGGCTCTGCGATATTCTTGCTGTCATAAATTTTCAGTAGGTAGTCTTTAATAGTTTTAGATATTTAGATATATCAATACTCAGTCTTTAGGCTGGTTATTATAGTTTTTAAATGATCACGTTAAAATATAGGTTATGGTATTTAATTTTATATAAAATATGTTATAAGGTTTAATGTTATATATATATATATACTTTAATGTTATATAAAATATGTTATAATGTTTAATGTTATATATATGTACCTTAATGTTATATAAATTATGTTATAATATTTAAATGTTTATATATATACCTTTTAACATTTCAAAATATGTTATAGTATTTAATGATATATATATCTTTTAATTTTTATAATTTGTAAAGTCTAACTATATAACATAAAGTTTTATGTATATATATATCATCTTCATATATTCTAAAGTTTAACATTTTTATTAATGGGTCAATTAGATGGGTTGTTACACAATGGAAGCACATTTAGATGTGTTGATGTAGACATATCGTTCAACTCAAATGTACAAGATACCACCCAATGATGAACTCTTTTCTTGGTACCTATATCCAACTACACCAACCAAGACTCTGCATGCTCTTCATTATTCAAACAAAACTTATCCGCTAGGTTAGGACTGATATAATTATAGTTAAGATCTAGGGGAAATCAAAATAGAAAAAACTTGATCACAAAGCTTACCTTCCATCTCAATAATAGAAAACCTAATGATCAACCTTCCCATCATCCAATGATACATAAATATGGGGAATGCTCTGTCTAACATCTACAACTATCTATGATTCCTTAGTAATGTAAATCAGAGTTCTGTCACCTTGAGTTTTTGGACAATATATCCTGTGATGATCCTTGCCACAAATCTAAGATTGCAAAGGCTTCCTCATACTAAAATCCATATCCTCTATCAACTGCATTGAATTTCTTGTATGATACAAAATTCTCCTTATCACCTGCATCTTGTGGTCTTCCTCACTTCTAATCCCATTTCCCCTTAGTATTGTCATTACCTTTCCAACCCTACTTAGGTTTTGATTTACACTTGTTACTCATAACAATGTTTCAAATTCCCAATTACTTCCTCTAATGTTCAAGGCTCATCATACTCAATCTCATCCTTAAACGCTAATGGAGATCCACTAACAAATATTTGAAACTTCATCTTCTCATCCTTAAGATATGGTAGATACCTAAACATATCTAAGAACTTAGTCATGTATTCCTTATCTGTCATATATACCATCTTCAATTCATAGAATTCCTTAGCCTTACCATCATAGTATCTCCCTAATAAATACTTCTTTTTGAAAAGTATCTTAAAGTCATGCCAACTCAACTCCTTTATCTTGATGCCTCTAACATGCTTCACATGTTCCCCCCAAACATCTGTTTTTACTTTGAGACTAAAGATAGTTATCCTGGCCTTCATATTCTCTATATAATCATGCATCTTGAAGAAATTATTCATCACGAGCAACATGCTTCCACATCTTCTAATTTCTTCAACTTTCCATAAAATATAGGAGGCTTGGCTTTCTTGAACTCATCTAGCAAGTATTTCTTCTCATTACTCTTGTAATGATGATAACGGGGATGACCATTTTGTCTCTCTAATCTAGAACTAGAATAATCCATAATCAATACCTCTCATGTCAGGTGTATACATCCATCTACCACCTCTAACCATGTCATCTATGTTTGACTTGTTCCCTCCATGAGACCTTCTACCACATGCCCCATTTGTCCTTTAATCATATCCATAACAAATTTGTGTCTATCCTTATCTATGAAAATATGATAAACTCTAAAGGATTACTGCGTTGACCTGTGTTTGATTTTCCTATGCTCTGGAAACTCTTTCCTTTGACTGAATGGTCATGTCATTATCTACATTATATCTTCTGATGTATGCCTTTAAAATTATCAAGGTATATACTATGTCAAGAGAGAACCCATATATTTTCTTCTAATCTAATCTATAAGGATATTTAAATGAACTGTAGTCGACCATTTTTCTTGTCATCTTTGATCTTCTACCTCTTGCAAACATACCATTTCATATAAACAAATACAAACCTAATCAAACATACCTCAGTGAAGTTCAAGGGAGGTTATCTCGTCTACACAGTCAATCTAGATTAGAAAAACATATGTATATATATAATGAAATCAACATTTCAATCCTCTCAACATCAACATCATCAACCTCCACATGATGGCGTGATTGCAACAATAACTATCACAATGCATGCATAATAATCACATAGAAAACTAACATGCATGTATGAAAAACACATTCTACCCATCCAATCCAAGTGTTTGAACCTGGAAGTTAATACCACCCTGTGGTATCAAATACTACACAAAGGAAATGAAACAATACTATGATACTACCCTATGGTTTTAGATGCTGCCCAAATGAAATGAAACACTATTCTGATACCACCCTATAACTACCCCCTCCCAAATCCACCCAATTTCACTGACCTACCAGGGAAAACATGAGACAAATAGTTATTATGATATGAACCAAACTCCAAGTTCTAGTTAAGGAAGTGGGCCCTACAAACTAAACACAAATTGACAACTCACAATATCCCTTAAGGCTATAGGACACTTAGACGCTAGAGGACCACTATAGGTGACCAAACCTTAAGCTGGGGCTATTTTCACTGACTTAGACTCCCAACCACATGCATGACAAGGCCTGGGTGTGATTATATGCCTCCAAATGCATGCACAACATTTTCTCCATGTGGTTATGACCCATCTTTTCCAGTTCAGAGGGTATGATCTTGGGATTTGAGCCACAATTCTAGGCTAGCATCCAAACCACTACCCAAAACTACCTCAAACTTTCCAGAATCATTATTAACATGAAAACAAGGCTAAACATCCAAACCCAAGTCAAAAAATTATCTTTGACTACCTAATCCATAACAAACATTTCATCAAACACATGGAAAACATAGAAGCTAGAGGTCCTAAATGCATATCTTATCAAAAGAGTCTGAGATTCATTTAAGAATCACCAAGAAGGCTCCAAACCTTCTCTAGCTAGAAGAAATAACTCTTGTTAATCCATGAATTCATCAACCATTCATATATTCATCAAAACATATCAAGATCCATATGTAATATACATCGTATAGCCATCTTATAACCAACAAATAACCAGCATAGAAACGATGGCAACTTAGCCATAATATAACCATCATAATAAACACATATTCTCATAGATCACAATAGAAAAATACCTCATATTAACATATGAAATTACCAACCAAGTTAGGGACTTCCATGTACCATGTGACCATAAATTGGGTTGAACCAAATCTCTCTTTCATCCAATCACCCCCACGCTATATTCCAAGCATGAATGTGGGATCTCGTGGAATAACCAAGGCAAAAACAAAACAGGGCTTCCATAGGCCAAACCACGTCAACCCTCAACCATAATGATTCAAGCTCCATGGTCAGAGATCACTAACACCAACTAGATCAGTCTCTACCCAAGATTTACAAGGCTATAGGAACTAGTAACTTGACCCACAACCTTCCAAGGCTCCAGAGCATTTTTCAAACCTAGCTCAAGGGACCAGTAGCTCAACCCACAAAGGGATTTAGATTTTTTGTTCCAACCTAGGCTCCAAGACTTGTAACTCAACCCAATTTTTTCCAAGGCTTCTAAAGCATTTGTTCCAACCCATAGTCATAAGGAACATGAGCACCAATAAAAAAGAAACAAGTGGAAAAAATCGCAACGCCATGGATATCCAGGAAATGGTAAGGCAAGGATAAAACCACTATCATTCCAGGAAAATATCCATCAAAATGAAAGCATATAACAATAAAATCACATGGATATACCATGCATCCATAAATCAACAAGGAAATCACACATGCAACCTATTACCTACAAACAAATACAGTTTTAATTGTTGATCCACATGTTCCCTTATGTTTTCCTTCTTTCCTTTTTCTTCTTTCTCCAAATGCAATGTCTGCCAAACTGCTCCAAGGATGCTCGAAGAATACTCCAATATTTATCTAAGTGTGTAATATTGTCAAATAATGAGAGAGTAAAACAGAGTTCCAAAAATGAATTGAAAAAAAAAAAAAATTGTAAACTAATCCTCATAAGCCTTTTTATCATTGAGGCCTCTATTTTCTTCATTTCTCCTTCAGTTTCTCTCTCATGAAAATTTGTGTCTCTCAAACCTCATTTTATCCTATTTTCATTTATTTCATAAATAAAATTCCAATTATTGACACTTTATATTTGCCAATTTCCTTAGCCATTAATTAATCACAATTGATACCAATAACTATGTTTTTCTCAACATTCATCTTTTAATATGTGTCCCATGATATTGGCCTTATTTTATTTACATGGAAAATAAAACAAGGGTTGTTACAATGAAAGGTTTTCGGGAGTTTCCTCATGTGAATTAGGATACCAATAATGTTGTTGAATCATATCATTTATACTTTAAAAAAAACGATATCTTATGGAAGAAAAAAATGTTCTCGTAGGATGGATTAGGTGTTGCATAGGCTACTAAAAATCGTTGAAACTTCTTATCAATACAAGGAAACCTTAAAATAAGAATGATTTATAAAAAACTACAAGAGGTAAAAGAAGCTTGAATCATCAGTGTAAATAGCAAGATAAATTATGTATAGTGATTGTTATCCTAATGAAAGCACAACTCGTGCTTACTAGGTGAGAATTCATACAAATTGAGGTAAAAAATACCTTGTCGCCTCATATCACATAGATTTTATAACGTGTGAATGTCAGTGGTCTATTCATTGAAACATTTGCAAGCATGCCATAAAATTTAGTTGGTTGTTTCAACTTGTATAATTCAAATACTTTATTTCATTAGCATGAAGAGGATAACATATTCAATGACCCTCCTGAGAACAATTTAGAGCCCCAAAACCATGATGTAGATGTCGATGCTACTCTTATGGCCACAAATATTGTTGATGAAAATGTTGAGGAACTTCATTTAGCAAGGGAGGATTTTTTTAGCCATGTACATTTCATTTTATATAACCATTCTACTACTTGGATGAAGACAAACCAATTGACTAGTCTAGTTAAAAAAATGTTTGATGAAGCCAACAATTTTCACATTATGGATTTTGAATTCACACCTAGGTTGGGTTCTCTTGATTCATCTTTGAAGAGGAATAAGAGTTCCTTATCCCTACAAAGAAATAAAGAAGCATCAAAAAAATAATGGTTTATAAATTTATTTAAATGTTCATCCATCATAATATGAACCATTTGAGTTTCAATACCCCAATAAGCATGGACATCCTCAATCAAATAATGCCATGTCTATGGTTCTAGGTTAGTTTCATATGTTGAATAGAGTCATGGTTTTATATTTGTGTATTTATTCATCACCATTCTTTAACATGTGGTATGTTTATTTTTATAGCGATGTAATAATCCACAACCATGGCAATAAACCAAGACCGAAGGGAGATGAAAGACCATCTAACCTTACCTACCATGCTAGGTATATTTAACGTTGTATTTAGTTGTGCATGCATATATACCTTGATACTCTAGAAAATTTTATTGCACTAACATATGACACTTTTCTTGGTAACTATAGAACAAGTGGAGAAGAATCATCTTCTACCATGGTTGATCATCCATGGAAAGGCTTAAATTCTAGTGGGAATAAATGAGCTATGCACATACACTAGGTAAGTACTTCAAAGTGAGTGTATGCATGTAATTTCCTAAGTGAAGTTCCAATTAAATGCATTGGTAACTTTTATAGGGTTCTTTCATGTATTTTATTTGAGTGGTAAAATAGTCATAACATTCCTTATTCTACCAGGTGCACTTTGCATGTGCCTCACATTGCTTGGGCTGGTAATGGATATGAAAAAAAAATATGTCTGACTTAGTGGGCTTCTTAGGTGTATCCTATGTTTTTACAAACATTAATGAATTTCGTGCATTACCTCATATGACATGCCTATTATTCGATAAGTAGGCCACATGTTGATTCTTGTCCTGCAACTTAATTGATGCTTGAAAATATAGCATATAATTGACTTCTTGAAAGTACTCTCATAGATACATATATTTATCTCTTGAATTGGATGATATTCTCTACAAACAACCTTCATAAAGGTACAAGCCATTGCAATTTATAAGTAATATTGGAAAAATCACACTATAAATGTGCAAAGCTTCCCTTTCAACCAATGTGCATTGACTCAAATATTTTGTCCAACAAATATCATTTACTCCTTACTACTATTGGGACTGATAAAGTTCTTGAGCAAATGATTTGTTTAGAACATAATAAGACTATACGACATAGATTCTTGTTGCAGAATATAAATTACTATGTAAATCTCCCCTTTCTCTCTAGCTCCTATGTGTTTCATTCATGGATAAAATGTGAATACAACTTTCAAATAGAAGTTGTTCTTTGGACTTTCTTCTTTATTGAAACCATCCTCAAAGTCAAAGGCTAGAAGGTATAGTTCCTCAAGAGAGTCCTTGCTAAATTACTGCATCTATTTTAGGATTGTTCCATCATGCTTTTGCAACCCTAGTTTTCCTAATAATGTTTTTATTATATCCCTTTAAGGGGCCCATTTGACCCCTGGTCAAATTTGGAAATAAAGGAACTAGTCCTCCCCTTTCAACCACCCAAAAAGGTCATGAAAATAAATCTTTTATTCTATTTTTCAATATGAAAATTAAAAGTAGAAAATACTTCATTTAAGATTATTCATTGTTCATTGAGTCTAATAAACCCTAAATTTTATATCTTTAATTGGACATATTATTTTTTTATGCAAACCTCTAATTTCTAGCACTACATTTGAGCTTACATTTCCTAATTACCCTAAGAAACCATGATGTTTTCTACTCCTTAAGTGGGCTAAAATTTATAAATACATAATTGAAATTTCACTTGCAACAACCAAACCCTAAACCCACATTTTCCCTAAGTCATTTGGTCACTCCTTTCACTTACCAAGATAATAGTGGGTAGCCTGAATAAGTCACCCTTGGGGTCTCACATACATCCTTGGGATTTTACATTAAGAGAACCTAGGAGGTAACAAAGAGGAATTTTCTAAGACACATATATATCCTTGATCTACTTATTGCCAAGATACTAGTGAGTCCCACCTTAGGTGGACTTTCTATTTTAGTGGCATGCACTTGAATTCAATTCACATTGATTCAAATGAGTTATATTTTCAATTCATTACTAATTTTAGGGATTTTTTGTCTATGAAGCATGACAATTCTTAAGGACTAAGGTACACTTCTTGAAGAACATTACATGCACTAGTTTTGTCTAGGAAAGCATGCCCTACTTTACCCTCATGCATTCATTCATTTATAGGACAAGGCACCAATAACTTACTTATTTTAATCACTCTTTAAAGGAAAATTAATTGAATATATTGCATCCCCACAACTCACATGGTACTAGATTTTTAGTATTTTCCTGGCAAAAATCAACGAGATTGGCTTGTTGGTTTTTTTTTTTTTGTGCTCAGAAATAAGAGGAATTAATAACAACTTTTTTCATAGATTTAAATTGCATTTTCATACCTAGTTGAAAGTTGCATGTTTAGACTCTATAGTGTTTTCGTTCAGTTTTGGGATTTAATTTCTTGCTTAAGGATAACTGCATTAGTTGATTTGATATTATATTAGCCCCATAAGAACCATAATTTCATACTTCAGATCAATGAGGGAAGCCCCCTACTGTTGTCAAAGAACCAACCCAAATAAAGAAAGGATATAAGTGAGGTGACATTGGACCTACTCTTGGGGGTTACAAGACTCTTCTAATTTGAAAAAATGGTTTTTCAGGTGATAACACAAAATATCTCAAGTGATGACTTCTCATTACATAACCCAATTTTTGCATTCATATTGTACATCGATTCCACAAGTTTTTGTTTTACAAAAACATTAACACAATCAAGAACACAAGCTATTCCATTCTCTTGTTACAATTTAATCCCTAAACTATCTAATTGAGGGTGACTTAGAAACATATTTTGAAGTTCCAAACACTTATTTGTGTCCTTTGACCTTTTCAATTGTCATGCTTTACTTTGAGAGGCTATCAATCTTTTCAACTCAATAAGCTTTTTACAATGTCAATTTTGGATGATGAATTCCTTGGAAATAATTGGAAGCATGTCTATAAATAACATAAGTTCTTCAAATAGGATAAAGGAATAATTATGATAAGTGTTATTATCCATTGGATGTGTTTCTTGTAATTTCATCTATAGATAACTACCCTTTTTGTACACATATACCTTCAAAATTATTGTATATAGTATGCACTTGGAACTTGAAAACTCATATTTAGCATGCCTAGTTTCATTTTGCTCCTACAAAATTATGTCTTTATTTCTTCTAGGAAAGCTCTTAGTTACCTTCAAAGTCTCTTGAACACAACACCCTTTAGATTCTTTTTAAAAATGTTTGATGCATATTTTGATATCTTTAACTTGTTATGGTCAAAGTAAAATACTCCTAATGTCACTTATGTTTTTTGTTTGTTTTGTGCAACAAGGAAAATTGCAATGCTTACTTCCAATCTTTATACACATTATTGATCTCAATGTGCTTCTCCATGTTCTATTCATTGATGTTAGAAGCCTATAAATTACCTCGAACTATATTATTTTCTACAACCAATAGTGTGAATAGAAATTTCTCTCCATTAATCCCAATTTTGAAAACAACCCATGCCCTAGGGGTCTTAAATTTCAAGGGAGGAAACATATGACTCAGGATGTTGATGGAAGCAAGCATCATGTTGGGAAAGTTTTGTGGATATGTCATTTTGTAAAAAATGATAAGTTTTAGTCTCTCATTTATATTTTCCATGTTCAATTGTAAAGAAAATTATATGGTTAATGTTCCTTTTTATGCAACTACAGGTAGAAAATTCCCAACAACTTCCTAACCTGGTCTATTAGTCTATGAAATATTGTAATTTAACTAGATATGAACTTTACTAAGATATCAGATAAAATACTTCCAAATGCTCTATTTGAGCACTACTAGTTCTTGTTGGGTTGTGTTATATTCTTTCCACAACTAACCTACGTAGTGAACTGGGGTCTTAGAGGGGGGGCAGAGCCCCCCCTTCGTTGCACCGATTGTGTAGTAGGGGGGTCACAACGGGGATTAGAGGGGGGCGGAGCCTCCCCTTTGTTGCGTTGATTTTGGACCCTATATTAGGTTGGGCGAACCTACCTATGGTTTTCAGTCCATGGTTTTTGGATGAGATGGTTTTCGGTCCATGGTATTGGATGCTTCAGCATGTATAAATATGTATTGTAACATTGAAAAGAATATAATGAAAAATCAAGCTGGTAGTCCTAGTTTTTGGATCCACGGGAAAATATCTGTGTATATGTATTTTATATGTTATACTCTCACATTTTTTATTTTCTATGTTTTAGAATTTGTATGCAGGTAATTTTTGTATGGGGTTAAAACCTACATTTGGTATCAGAGTTGTTTTGGCTTCAAGCGGATGCCTTTGTTATTGAGGGGTTTCGCTAGAGCCTGTGGTAGACCCTATTAAGTGGGAGATCCGTGGGATCAATTCTGGTGGTGAAAGAAGATGGTGAGCAGTGGAAAGATAGAGATGGAGAAATTTAATGGTCAAATTTTTGTGTTTTGGAAACTCAAGATGGAGGATATGTTGGGGGATAAAGATCAATGGATCGTAGTAAATCCACATACTAAACCAACAGGAGTGTCCGATGAAGAATGGAAGATGTTGGATTGGAAAGCAAAGAGCATAATATGATTGTGTGTCTCAGATTCAGTATTTCTAAATGTATCAGGGGAAGCTACGGTGAAGGCTTTGTGGGACAAGTTAGGGACTTTGTACCAGTCTAAGTCTCTGGTGAATAAATTATTCCTGTGGAAAAAGCTATATAACCTGGGGATGAAAGATGGAGACTCGGTGATAGAACATTTGAATGCATTTAATACTGTAGTAAGTTATTTAGCATCTGTTGATATTAAAATTTATGATGAAGATAAGTGCATCAGTTTATTGTGTTCTCTACCAGATTCATGGGATAGTTTGGCTATTACATTAAGTAGCAATGCAACTGCCTTGTAGTTGGATGAAATAGTCTCATCCTTGTTAACAGAGGAGATGAGACAGAAAAATATTGAGAGCCAGAATGATGATGCCTTGTCTGTACAAGGACGGTCTTAGAATATAAACAAAAAGAATTCATCGAGTGGGAGATCTAAATCTAAAGGGTGATCTAAATCTCTAGGAAAACCTGTAAAGGTGGTGTGCTGGAAATGTGAAAAGGAAGGGCACTACAAAAGGGACTATAAATCTAAAGCTCCTGATAAAGGAAAGGGATCTAATGATGCTCCTTCTACAGAGGTGAAAACCACCTAAGATGAAGGTGGGGATGTGTACTTGGCTTCTTCAAGTACACATGTAGATCATGAGGCATGGTTGATTGACTCAGGTGCATCCTTTCACTTGACTCCCCATAGAGAATGGTTCTGCGAGTATGATAAATACAATGGTGGTGATGTCTTCTTAGGGGATGATAGGAAGGATGGAATCGTTGGTCATGGAAAAGTAAAGTTGAAGTTGCAAGGTGGAAGGGTTAGAACACTTCCGGGTGTTCTGCATATTCATGCATTGACCAGAAATATGATTTCTATAAGCAAGTTGGATGATGCAGATGTAAAAATAGTGTTTGAGAAGGATACCCTCAAGATGGTTTGGGGAGCACTGGTATTGATGCGGGGTGTTTGGACTAGAACTCTATACAAGCTACAAGGTAGAATTTTTTTTGATGGGTGCAACAATTATGTGGTTTCTGAAAGTGGAGTAGAAAATCTAGTGGTCTTTGGAGAGAAGACCATGTTATGGCATCAAAGGCTTGGACATATTGGAGAGAAGGGCCTTAGAATACTTCATGGTAAAGGTATGGTAGAAGGTATGAGTAATAGTTCTCCGGATTTTGATTTCTATGAAAATTGTGTATATGGGAAGCAGAATTAGGTGAGTTTCCCCTCTAGTGGTAAGAGGGGAAAACAGATATTAGAGCTTGTGCACAGTGATGTGTTTGGACCTATGAAGGTTCCATCACTAGGTAAGTCTATGTACTATATATCATTTATAGATGACTTCTCAAGGAATACATGGATATATTTCCTTAAGGAGAAATCTAAAGTCTTTGATAGGTTTAAAGAATTTAAGACTCTAGTGGAAAACCAGACAGAAAAGAAGATAAAGGTGTTGAAGACAGATAACAGTGGAGACTTTTGTAGTAAGGAATTTGAATAATTCTATAAGAAGTGTGGTATAGCATGGTAGAAGACTACTCCATATACACCTCAACAAAATGGAGTTGCGGAAAGAATGAATAAGACGATATGGAAAGGGCAAGAAGCATGCTCAGTGGTGCTGGGTTAGGATAGGAATTATGGGCAGAGGCGGTGGATACTACATGTTACCTGGTCAACAGGTCACCTTCATCAGCGTTAGAGGATAAGACTCCACAAGAGGTATGGACTGGTAAGAAGCCCTCTCTTTCACATCTAAGGGTATTTGGATGTGATGCATATGTACATGTTCCAAAGGAGAAACGAACCAAATTGGATAGTAAATCTTAAAAGTGTATCTTTATTGGGTATAAGGATGGCTTAAAAGGTTATAAGCTTTGGAACCCAGTCACACAGAAGCTTGTGTACAACCGAGATGTAGTGTTCATAAAGATAAAAGATTTTATTAAACATGAATTCCAAACAAAGGAACCTGAGAAGATAGAGTTTGAGCTTAAGGAGGAAGAATCAGACTCTACAGCAAAGGAGGAATCAGAAGATGAAGAACCAAAAACTCCAGGTGTAAGAAGATCAGTTCGAGAAAGAAGGCAGCTAGAAAGGTATATTCCATCTACTTTCTATTCAAATTTTGTTTTATCTATTACTAATTATGATCCCAGAACTGTGAAGGAAGAAGTAGACTCAGAGGATGGAAAACTTTGGAAAGAGGCCATGGTTGATGAAATGGCATCTTTGCACAAAAATGAGGCTTGGGATCTAGTGGAGTTTCCAGCTGGATGGAAACCCATTGGCAGCAAATGGGTGTTCAAGAAGAAGACAAATGCAGAAGGAAAGGTGGAGAAATACAAAGCTCGGTTGGTAGCAAAAGGTTATTCCTAGATGCTGGGAATTGATTTTGGTGATGTTTTTTCTCTTGTTGCCAAGGCAACTTCTATTAGATTACTTTTATATGTTTCTATTGATTTTTATTTTTATGTAGAATAGATGGATGTGAAGACAACATTTCTTCATGGGGATCTGGAAGAGGAGATCTACATGAAGCAACCTGAAGGCTTTGCAGTGAAGGGTAAGAAAAAACTGGTATGCAAGTTAAAGAATTCTATGTATGGGTTAAAACAGTAACCAAGGATGTGGTATCAGAAATTTGATACATTTATATGGGGACTTGGCTTCATCCAAGGAAAAGAAAATCACTACGTGTATTTTAAATTAATTGGTGACCGTGTTATTTATCTGGTCTTCTATGTGGATGATATGTTGCTGGTTGGAAATGACAAAGAAATTATCGAGGATTTGAAGAGCTAATTGTCCTCCAAATTTGACATGAAAGATCTTGGTGTTGTAAACTATATTTTGGGCATGGAAATTAAAAGAGATCGAGCAAAGAGGAAGCTATAGTTAAACTAGAGGAGGTATGTTGAGACAATACTGCAGAGGTTTAATATACAGGATAGTAAACTGAGGAAGGTTCCTATTCGTGTAGGTGTAAAGTTATCTGCTAAACAGTGTCCCAAGACACAAGAAGAGGAAGAGGATATGTCCCGTGTTCCCTATGCAAGTGCAATCGGTAGCCTGATGTATGCAATGGTATGTACTAGACCAGACATTGCACATGCAGTGGAAGTATTGAGTAGGTTTATGTCAAAACCAGGGAAGCAACATTGGACAGCAGTGAAGTGGGTTTTTAGGTATTTGCGTGGCACTAGTGATTATGGTTTGTGCTACCAAGGAAGACCAGGATTGGACAGAATGTTGGATATTCGTGGCTTTCTTGATGTAGACTGGGCTGGAGATCCAGATCAGAGAAGATCTACAAGTGGGTATGTGTTTAACCTATTTGGAGGTGTAGTTAGTTGGATGAGTAAGAAACAATTTGTAGTGGCACTATCAACCACAGAGGCAGAATACATGGCAGCCACTCATGCAAGCAAGGAAGCAGTTTGGTTGCAAATATTGTGTTCAAATATGGGGTTAGTACAAGGATCTATAAGGATAGATTGTGACAGCCAAAGTGCAATTTTCTTGGCAAATAACCATGCTTATCATTCAAAGACAAAGCACATTGATGTTCAGTATCACTTTGTGAGGGATATGATAGAAGATAAAATGGTGTTGCTGGTAAAGGTGGACACTTTGAAGAATACTGCAGATGCATTGACAAAATCTGTGAGCTCTGAGAAGTTCTTCTGGTGTAGAGAAACAATAGGCATTTCAAGGCTAGAAAATGACTAAGCTCTCTTTTGGTCCCCTGTAGAAAGAAAATAACAAGTGGGACAATGTTGGGTTGTGTTATATACTTTCCACGACTAACCTACGTAGTGAAATGGGGGGTTAGAGGGGGTGCAGAGCCTCCCCTTCGTTGTGTCAATTGCGCAGCGAGGGGGTCACAGGGGGGTTTGAGGGGGGCGGGTAGCCCCCTTCTATAGGGTCTGAGGCAGTGCTCCAGGAAAAAATTCTTTGGACACTATATTAGGTTGGTTGAACCTACCAATGGTTTTCGGTCCATGGTTTTTGGACACGATGGTTTTCGTTCCATGGTATTGGATGCTTTGGCATGTATAAATATGTTTTGTAACATTGAAAATATATAATGAAAAATCAAGCTGGTAGTCCCAGTTTTGGGATCCAGGGGAAAATCTCTGTGTATATGTGTTTTAAGTGTTATGCTCTCGCATTTTTTATTTTCTTTGTTTTAGAATTCGTATACAGGTAATTTTTGTAAGAGGTTAAAGCCTACAATTCTCTACCATATATTGATGTATAATACATGAAATCTAACATATAATTAAAATCCTACTACATTAAATGCACGAGAGCTTGTGCTCCTATTGTTATGTGTTCAGTTGCTATTACGATCTCTCTCTCTCTCTGAAGACAATATCTTAACTCTTCATTTTGTCTTGTTCATGGTGACATCAAGCATTAAATGTGTCTTTTCTGTAGTTATAATTACAATTATCAGACTGGGCTTGAATTTGTTTGTATCCATTTATATGATTAAATCAGCTAATGGAAGTCTAGGCCTAACACTAAACTGAGGATTTTGAGTTATAACAACACTCTCGTAGGCGTGTGCATGCAATTGGAGGGTCAAATCCACACCCATGTAGGCTTGTGCATGTGGTTGGGGTGTTAGGTCATTGAAAAATAAATTTAGCTTTGGGTTTAGTCACCTAGGGTGGTTTTTTTGTCCCCTGAGTGACCTATAAGCCCTTTAGGATATCAATTTGTGATCATTAAGTCTCAGTTGTCAGCCCCACTTCCATAACTAAATCTTGGATGTCAGGTTATGTCATAGTATCTCTTTGTCTCATGTTTACCATGGGAGGCTAGTGAAATTGGCTAAATTTGGGAGGGGGGCATTACAAGGTGGTAACAAAGCATGGTTCAAACACTTAGACTCGACATGGTTATGGTTAGGCCATTTAGCCCATCCAACTAAATGTATATGGTTATGCATGCATAGTAGGTCAAAGATGCATCGTGGTGGTCATTATGAAATTTTTTTCATCATGGTGTTGTTGATATGTTATGATGTTGATATGTTAGTTGAGATGAAGCAAGTGATGCAAATTATTAGAGCGAGGTTGCAGCACTAAACCGGGGGTAGGAGCGAATCGTCATACCAGTTTTTATGTTGGGCATGTAGGTATGTTGGATAATGGTTTTTATAAGCATTATGGTTATGTACATGCCATAATTTTATCGTTATTGTGGTTACATGCATGATAGATTCTAGTTGATCAATGTGGTCATATGCACATGCGTCAGATAGCCATGAATGATAGTAACTTGTGGTTATATGAATTGTGGTCATATGCATGACGATTATGGTAATTTCACTTAAGATCTTGATGTTATTATGTATCCTGGTAATTTGGATTGGCTTGTGCAAATGATCATTGTTATGATATCTAGATATCAATTGATATACTTATGATATTGTGTTGTACTAATATGGACGAACTTGTGATGATGTGATAGCACCCCCAAGATACATTGAGGTATGAGTTTGATTATATATTCTATTTGGTTTATTTAACATGGTATGGTTGCAATAAATAGAATATCAGGCATGAAGAGAATAGTAGTGAACTGCAGTTTGCATGACTCTACTTACATTCTTGACATGAAAACTACGGAATGAAAAAGTGGTATGATCATGTGGTGTGTTTTCATGTACAAAATGTATGAGAAGTGAAAATAAAGTTCTAGAAAGTGTGGTTAAATTTAATAGATCTTTGTAGATCAGACCCTTATAGTAGTTGCCTCCTTCTACCTTAGAGTGGACCATGGATAATAAGGGATTATGTTTATAAGTTTTTTTAATGTTTTATTAATTACATGATATGAGTATGTGTCTATAATATTGCATGAAGGAATGATCTTGTTTTAAGACGGTTGTACAAACACAATATGCCCTAAGATTGCTGATATGTACTTGAGTGCAAGTGGGTGCTAGTTGTAGTATTATGACTAATGACTATGAGTTGACTGTTGATTATGACATGGCTATTAGTCTTGGTAAAGGCTGATTTCAAATTAATATACATAATGTCTTGATCTTTGGAATATGTGACTACCATGTGTGAATAGTTGCAAGGAAACAAGCATGGTATTATCATGAAAAGGTAATAGTTGACTTGTCTCTATAACTAAGATTTGGGTGATGTGATAGCACCTAATAAGATTCAATTGCAACAAGGTAAAAGGTATAATAAATGAATTGGGTGAGAATTCATTTGGCTATTTTTGGAAACCACAATTCCAAATGAATGAGTTCTTTGCATACAAGAAGTCTTCTTAACCTTGATTTTGTGAGACATTATGTAGATATGTGGTATATTAATGAACATGTATTTGACAGGTATAATAGTTGATTTTCAGTCGTGGTTGGATTTATAAAGGAATTGGAGTCCCTTGAGAGACGATATATGTACATGTTCAATTACAAGGTTGTGTGCTTTGCACAATAAGGTAAGGTAACCAGTATATTGTTATGTTTATTTATGCACTGATAATTGTGCATTTATGGCAGTATGATGCATGGAATTGCATGGAAAATGAGACTGCCATGAAATTTTGTAGAAGGACCAGGTTGAGTTTTCCCTTGGAATAATTGGGAACCCATAGGGATTGATTCATGGTGTATGTTGAAAGTTTTATGCTTTCAGTGCCTTTTGAATTGTTTTCACTTGAATTGAAATTTTGTTTATGTCTACTACATGACCATGCCACCTTGTTTATGACATTGTATTTCTATTGGTTTTCCATGGTTTTCTTCTTATTTCTTTTTTTCTTTCCTTTTATGTTTTGAGGGTCTTGGGGATCAGTTGGGAAAGAGGAATGTTAATGGAGCTTGGGGAGAGTTTAATGAAATACCAACAGGTAATATAATATATGGATGAATCTCGACGCATGAGTAAGGGGCAGTTGAAGGTAAGAATATGAAAAATAGGGTGATTGGTTGCATCCATTAGGGTAAATGGATGGTGGTAGAATAGTCATGAGAAAGGTAACAGGAAAGGCAAAGTAAATAGATTGAGGCACCAAATTCCCTGGCCATGTGGGGAGTTGCCGTTATCAATTTTGTGCATGTTGTGCATGGATAAAGGGAGTTCTATTAACCTTAACCTTATGAATGTTGGTAGTTATGTTGTGATTATGAATATGTTAATGATTATATATATACACCATTGTTTGACAAGGTCTTCAGGGACCATGGTTGTTTTATGATAATGTTTATATGTATATATATGTATGTATGTCATTTTCTAACAGGGTCATCAAAGATCATGGTTGTGGAGGAATGATTGCTTATTCAAGTGAATGGAATCAAGAGGTTCTTGGTCTTATGAGGAATAAAGTGGAAGAGTATCCCTAACATAGCTATGAGGTTAGTATCATGCATATTGTTGAAATGTGGCAACAAGAATATTCCAATTTAATTTGTCCTTGAATTAAATTATGAATTATAATCGAATTTAGTCTTAACGGCTACTTGGGAATAATTAATTAAGTTATTTTGACTTAATTAGTTAGAGAAATTCAAGTTAGAAGTCTTTCTGAAGTCATGCAAGAGTTATCCCTTAAATTAAGGAGATAAGATTGAGTTATATTGGAGTTATAATTAGTTAACTCATTTTACTGAGTTAAGTCCAGTTAAATTAGTTCCAAATTGTTTAAGGAACTAATAGAGAGTTAATAGTCAGTTGATGCATGCATGCACTCAACTAGTGTACTCCAGTTAATTGAAGATTCCCTCATCAAAAACTCATGCATGTCTATTTTGAGAAATACCCAGTTTAGATTAAAGAAAAGGATAGTGTACTATCAATTGCATGTGTTTTCTTATAAAGAAAATGGATGCATGCAGTCAAGGGATCATTCTTTGAGGATTGCGTAGTTCTGACAATGTGTGAGATCAGGTCATCATCCAATTGGTAGATGAGTTTTC
The DNA here is from genome assembly GCA_000404065.3 of Pinus taeda. Taxonomy (NCBI): domain Eukaryota; kingdom Viridiplantae; phylum Streptophyta; class Pinopsida; order Pinales; family Pinaceae; genus Pinus; species Pinus taeda. Next base: position 26,029 of record APFE031545883.1, on the reverse strand, counting down.
CACTTGGTTGAAGGAGAATCATCCCAAAGGAATAGCGCAAGGAAATAGGAGCATGGAGGGCAGAGAGGAAGGATGGAGAGAAGCCAGGATTGCCTATGAGAATTTGTGAGGGTTATACTGAGAGATAGCTAGCTGTGAGAGCTAAGGCTTTGTATAATTCCTATGTATTTCCACCTTGTATGATAATACAGATAGTGGGGTTTTTAGCTAAGGTTTTCCCCAAAGTAATTTCATGTGTATTGTGCATTGATTCTTATTCTTCTGGTTATATAGTTCAGCTCAATCATTAATCTTTCGTAAATTAATAGTAGAAGTAGGTTATAGTATTTTGCTTTGATTTATATTACATTATCGGTTTAACCTACATACTTTTTTTGCATGAATATGTTAATGATTATATATATACACCATTGTCTGACAGTGTCTTCAGGGATCATGGTTGTCTTATGATAATGTTTATATATATATATATATGTGTGTGTGTGTGTGTGTGTGTGTGTGTGTGTGTGTGTGTGTGTGTGTGTATGTATGTATGTATGTCATTGTCTAACAGGGTCATCAAAGATCATGCTTGTGGAGGAATGATTGCTTATGTAGGTGAATGGAATGAAGAGGTTCTTGGTCTTATCATGAGGAATCAAGTAGAAGAGTGTCCCTGAAATAGCTATGAGGTTAGTATCATGCATATATGAATTGATATTATGTGCTTATACTATGCCTATGTTTATGTTATGAGCAAGTAATGTTGAAGGATATGCGATCTACGGCATGTTGGGACAAACATGGATAGTGGAAAGACACTAGAAGTAAGGTTGGTTGGTAGAGATGGTTTGATCTCCATATGTACAGTACTGATGTTGTTTTGTGTACATGTTGTATATGTGATGCTCTATACATATGGTGTTGTGTATATGTTGTATATGCGGTGTTGTGTACATATGGTGTTGTGTACATGTTGTATATGTGGTGTTGTGTACATGTTGTATATGTAGTGTTGTGTACATATGGTGTTGTGTGCATGTTGTACATATGGTGTTATGTGCATGTGGTGTTATGTACATGTGGTACATGTGGTGTTGTATGTATGTGGTGTTGTGTACATATGGTACTGTGTACATGTTGTATATATGGAGTTGTGTACATATGGTACTCTGTACATGTTTTATAAGCGGTGTTGTGTACATGTTGTATATGTAGTGTTGTGTGCAAGTTGTACATGTGGTGCTATGCAAATCTGGTGTTGGGTACACATTGTGCAGGTGGTGTTGTGTACATGTGGTACTGTGTACATGTCGTACATGTTGTGTTGTGAATATGTGGTACTGTGTTATGGGTATTGTTTATTCGATGTGTTGCAACATGTGTATTTGTTGTATAGTATGGTGTGTACACATATGTTTTGTGTTGTCCACAGGGTGTAGTTTATGCGTTGTGTATTACACCAGGTGTAGGTGTATGTGTGGTGTTGTACACTGGGTGTAGGTGTATGTTTCGTGTTGTACACCAGGTGTAGGTGTATGTGTTGTATTGTACATTGTGTATATGTATGTGTTGTACAATGTGATGGAATAGAAAGATATGGGATTGTATGGGTCGTTATTGTTGATATTGAAGGTAGAGTCAATTTATTCTTTGAATTCCCTTGTTGATATTGAGGGTAAACGTGATTTAGTCTTTGGATGCCTTTGTTGTTTCTACTGAGGGTTGAGGTATTTTTTTCTATGGATGCCCTTGTTTTTTCTATTGAGGGTTGAGGAGGTTTAGTCTCTAAATTCCCTTATTGTTGTTATTGAGGGTTGAGGCAATTTAGTCTTTGGATGCCCTTATTGTTTTTATTGAGATTTGAGGTCGTTTAGTCCTTGGATACCCTTGTTGTTGTTATGCAGGGTTGAGGTAGTTTAGTCCGTTTTTGCTGACATTGAAGGAGGGGGCGGTTTAGTCTCTGGAATCCCTTGTTACTTGAAGAGAAGAGAAGGAATTGGGTGCTTATTTGGTTTGGAAAACCAAGCTAGTGTGTATTCATGGTTAAAAATAAGAGAAAACATTGGGTGATTATCGGGTTTGGTAACTAATTCACAGTGTGTACAGAAATGACAAAGAACAAAGGCAAAAGAAAAGAATGATTTGAAAGATAAGAATGAATATTTTATTTCAATTTATAATTATGAATATGATTTATGAATTTTCTTAATGATGGTTACATGTGATCTATGATTCTAATTTAGATGGTTGCATTTTGAGCTAACCAAATGTGATATGTTTATGTATGATGATTTAATCAAAGAGCTAGTTTGGATTGTTGTGACAGAAAGTAAATAGAATTGCAAGTGTAGCATATTAACATGCCATAAATGAGGTATGACTTGAATTTATTTCAATTCCTTTTTAATCTAATGGAAATAATGTGCTTAGTGCAAGAAAGTAGGAAAATTCCTAGTTTGGGTGGTTGAAACTGACAACAAGAATTAGAAACAGTAGTAAAAGGATGTGGAATAGGAAGTAGTATACTCATAAAGCACTTCAAGGGTAGGGCCATTTTGGGAGTTTGGTACCCAAGAGTGTTCATTGATTTCCATGAGCATTATATGACTGGTATGATGTTTTTAGGTAGGGATATGCCTTGGTTATTTTACCTTTTGATGTAAGGAAACCTTGCAAAGAGATGGATTGCTCAGGAAGGGGATGTTGGGGAACTTGGAAGGTGAGTGATTGCATGGAAGGGGTTTACTGGATTTCCCAAGGGACTTTGTAGCAGAGAAGGGAAGGCTGGTGGATGGATTTTTTTGGTCATTAGCATTGCTAGATGGTATCAGAAACACATTGGGAGTGTTCTCTGGAACAATGACCCAATAACTATTGACTGAAAGAACAAGTAGTGCAAGGATCATAACACTTGACATTGGATGCAGGATTGAATTTGGAAGTGGATTCTTGACTTCCTTAGAAGTAGGTGAATCCCAGTATTACTTTGACGGTGGAGGTGTGAGTCTCTGGCCTCCCTTGTTGCAAATGGATGCATCATATACTTTTATTTTCTAGTTAAAGAAAGTGTGCATATGTATATAAGTGTACCTTATTATGAATATTGTATCAACCTAGATTTATAAAGCTCCATAAATAGTATGGTCATTTTCTAGTTGAAGAAAATGTGTATACGTATAAGTTGATGTTGTTGTGAATATCATAATGAGTTGTTTTATAAATCTCTATTAAATGGTCTGATGGTCATGTTTTCAATAGGATGTCAATGTAAATAATGCAATGAGTTGGGTTATAAAGCTCCATGGCTAGTATGTTTTGGTTTTCAACTGTTTTTGTTGGTCATAGATGTTATAGAACACTAAGGACAGTGTTCCCCTAATGGGGAGGGGTTTGTAAAAACCCCGGGTTAAAATTTCATGTAATAAAAGATAATAAAGGAAAAATAAGACCAAGGTCATGGGACATGTATTCCATGCTAAATTTTGGGAAAAACAACCTAGTGGGTGTCACTTTTTATTTATTATGGCCAAGGAAAATGGAAAAGGTATTGGCAAAGGACAAGAGGCATTAATTGGCATTTTATTAGTGAAATAAAGGAAAGAGGAGAAAAGGAACGTGAAGAGACACATATTTTCATGCTAAGGAAATTAGAGGAAAATGAAGAAAATAGAGGCCTCAATGATAAAAAGGCTTATGAGGATCAATTCACATTTTTTTATTTTTTTATTTCAGTTTGGATTTGGAATTAGTTTTCGAGAGATAAGATCACCAAGAGGAGAAAGAAAGAAAGCAATCAAATAAAAGCAGGACAAGGAAAGCAAATGATACACAAGGAAGGTTAGATCAAGCAATTTCAATAGGAGGATTCACATGTAATTGGTTGCATGTGTGATTTCCTAGTTGGTTAGTTAATGCACTGTATATGCATTTTTCTTTTTATTTTTTTGTTGTAATTGGCATGGGTTTTTTTGGGCTCGAAAGAGGTTATAGCCTTGGACAGCCTACCAATTCTAGTTAGTAACGGTGTGATGGGATTTCTTTTCTTAGTCAAGATTTGGATTGTCATAAGGTTTTTGAACTAGCTGGCTAAGGTGGTATTAGGAAAATTCCCAAGGGTTGGGGTTGGAGGTGGTTTAATCTATAAGAATCCCTCGACATGTGGGTGGAGACAAAAAAAATCCTCAAGGTATTGTTGAAGAAACTCTAAGGCATCCAAGATTTTTCTAGGCTTAGTAATCTCTTGACCAGTTTTGGCAAGATCATGGTAGCTTGAGGGTGAAGGTGGTTTAACCTCTAGGAATCCGTGGTTTTTTATGTCTTTATTTCCCACATTCATTCTTGGAATATGGCACAGGGGTGATTGGCTGAAAGAAATATTTGTTTCAACCCAATCTATGGTCAAGTAGTATGTGGAAGTCCTTGAATTGGTTGGCTTTACATATGTATTTAAGAGTTATTTTCATATTTTGATTAATGAGCACATGTACTTCTTATTATGTTGATTATATGGAAGATTTTTCATGGTTCTTAATCTAGTTATATGTTGGTTATAAGCATGGATATGTAATGCACTCTAGCTATGAATTTGTTTAAGCTTTGATAATTATTTGATAATTAATGAATGCATGGGATAAAAATTCTTATTAAAGCTATTATGACAAGAAATTAGACCTTGTTGGTAATTCTCAAATAAGTTTTAGACTCCTATGATCATATATGCATTCATGACCTATAACTTATATGTTTACCATATTTTTGACAAAATAACTATCTTAGTTAGACCTAGTTAGGTCAACTCCTTGTTTAAGTTTTGTATGGTTAGCATCTTCTTGACGTCATCTATTATTTTGGAAAGTCTCATAAATTTTTGGGAAATGTTTTAGAGGTTGTCCTAGGATTGTGGCTAAGATCTGGAGACTGCAGACATTGAACTAAGGATTTTGGGTCACAACCACACTCATATAGGCTTGTGCATGCGGTTGGAGGGTCACAACTACACTCATGTAGGCTTGTGCATGCAGTTTGGGTGTTAGGTCACTGAAAAATAAGTTTATCTTAGGGTTTGGTCAACTGGGGTGGTTCTTTGGACCCTGTCTATCCTGTAAGCCCTACAGGATGCCATTTTGTGATCATTAAGTCTTAGTTGTTGGCCCCACTTCCATAATCAAAGATTGGAGGTTGGGGCATGTCATATTGACTCCTTGTCTCATGTTTACCTTGGAAAGCCAGTGAAATTGGGTAAATGTGGGAGGGTGGCGTTACACCATTTTCCTGAATTGTGGAATAGTAAGATTGTGGTCTCATATAACTACAAGGTAAAAATAGTGAGAAGAAAAAGTATATGCAATAGGGGATTTTTATGTCAAGTCACCAATGAACCATTTCTTTTATGTAGTAGACATGACACACACAATGTGCAAAACAATTTTGTTGCAAGCATAAATATGGGGATAGTGGTAGTAATGAAACCAAGAGAGAAATATGTTTGTGCCCTAAGAGAGAATATGTTCTTTAAAAAGGTAATATATTCAATAGTAGTTTGATCGACATTTTATATCTTTCCCTATTCTCATTAGTGGAGAAATTAGATAGATAGTCCGGGCGAATTGAGATGAAACATAGTATTTGAGAGACTGTATTTTTTTCATCAAAGTAATTATATTTAATTTCTTAAAATTCAAGAAATGGAGACATTTACCCGGAAACATTTTTTTTTAATTTGATCAAAATTGTAAAGGAAAACAAAGTATTCATGGCTTTAGCACAGAAAATATTTTAAAAAGAAATAATTTTCAGTTTACCCTCTAATATGGTTTTAAAGGAAGGCACAAAAAAAGGAAGGGAGGATGTTTGAGTGAATACTAAGATTCTTAAAAAACGGAACTAAAAGGATTTCCTAGTTAATTAATTAGCTAGCGATGTCCAATAAGATTATTCCTTCAAATAAATAAGGTGATGGAAATATGAGGCTTGAAAGTGAGAGGTTGTTTAGGGGATTCATAATTTTCTATTGAGAGAATGATATATTTTTTTAAACATGACAACTTCTATGTTACCTACCAATTTTCTAATGTTAATTCCATTCATATTTCAAAGAGTAACAAATATTCCTAGCTTGAGTTTATAGAAGAAGGAATTAGTGCGAAGAGGTGGTATTGAACATCGATTCTAATTTCTAATGTCTGTGACATTCTAACATACAGTGCATGTTGGTGGAAACCCTCTTGTTATTCTACATAATGGATTTTCTCTTGATAAAATCCTTCATATTTACATTAATTTATAAAGCAATTACTTTTTACAGAAAAGAGTCACAAGACAACCACCACAAGAAAGAGACGATAGGCATAAAAACCTTTCCAGTCGAAATCATCCATGTAGGCCTATCAAAATCTAATAGTGATAAAGCACCACATTATCCAAATAGAAAGAAAAAAAGTTTAAACACAAGTTGGTTGACTGGATAGAGAAAATAGGGGTATTATGATGTAGTGGGAACCTGACCTGCATTAAGAAGATGGCATTTTTCCCGAGCAAGAGGTCTTTATCCTTCACCTATGGGATTGGAATATACCACTACAAGCTTCCATATATTGTTTCTCTTTTATGGTTCTGTTGGACACTTTAGCTTTGAGATGACCAAAGGAATACTGAAAAACTCATCAACCTGCGGAATCTTGGGACCTCTTGGTATAGGGAAGATTTACCTTCTTTCTCAACACTTTCTTATAGTTCAGCCTACCCTATGCTAGTACAGATGATCCTCAGATTCCTAAGAATAAATGAAGTGGGTAGGTGAATTCCCTTGAGGGCGAACTTTGCTAGTGTTACACAGCATGCCATTCCAATTGTTCATCATCTCATGCATGTAACCTACTTATGTCTCCAATTTCTGTCTTTGTACTTGGATCTGCAGAAGTAGGTGGCAATATATTATAGAACCTTACTGCTAGGTAAACATTGTGTTAAGTTGTGTGACGGTCAAAATAAATTCATTTATAGTTTTGAAAATATGATATATAATGTCAAAACCAAGCTAGTGCCATGCGAAAAAGCTTATAATAGACTTTTTCAACTTTCCTCTAATCAATTAAAAATTTTCAAACCTCATTCAAGGAACATGGAAATGTAATGGTTAAGGAGTGTCCCTACCGAAATCCAATGTATCTTTATCTATTAAATTATGAGTTATTTACTGAGAAACCATGCTTCCTTTTGACATCTAGATTTTCAAATTGGGTTTGATAATATAGATGATTATTCCGAGTTTAGACTAGGTCATATGTCTAACTATTGTATGATATTGTAATTTTTAAGAATGGATATCTAATAGACTTTTAGTGTTATTCAAGAAAAATGGAAGACAATTGTCTCAAATGTTATTTTCTTGAGGCAAGATGCTAAAGCCTACAAACTTACAGTAAAAGAAGTTTAAATCTTGGGTTTGTAAGATCTGGAAGATTTTAGAATTTTAGTTACATCATCACTGGCCACATTTTTCATCATTTTGTTTATCTCTCTTATTTCTCTTTTGCATCTGGATTCTGGAAGAAGCAACAAAGTGTAAGATAAAAGGCTTGAAACCTTATATGAAACACAAAATATTTATGATCACGTGTTAGGAAGGCATACAATAATAGGAAAACTTAAAGGAGATTTTTTGTATTGTTGTTATGTGGAAATAATTGAATATATGAACAACATCAATAGAAAATCTAGCCTCAACAAGAAAGACAATGATCCATACACTTGTGCATGAGTCATTGTAATAAATTCCTCTTAAGAGAAAATGACATACACTTGTGCATGAACCATTGCAAGAAATTCATCTTGTAGAGATTGCTTGACATACAATGATGTATTTTATTTAAGCTCAAGAAATATTGATTATGGTTGCAAGTTATATTGAGCATCCATTCTCTCATCTAGTTTGGTATTATTCCATATGCCACTTGCATTTTTTGTGGAATTATATGTAGCTAACAGTTGATGTCATAAGTAGACAATAACTTGTTCCTTAAGTAACTTGCAAGGTGTTAGGGCATCAAGTTTTAATAGTTCTCCAAACACAGCCCTAAAGCCAACTGTAATGGAATTCATATAGAGTTTTGGTAGATTTGTGAATTCATAGAGCTAATTCCATTTTAACATGCAATTTGGGGTTATGATATGTAGTTGTTATGTCAATTCACAAAACTTGGATCTTGTGTTTTTTCCTTAAGATGGAATTTAGATCATTGATAGGGTATTTATTAAGCAAAACATGTTCAAGAATTGCACTAACATTTTTCTTTTTCAACATGTATATTTTAACATACTATTTGGGTAATTTTTTTGGGACCATTAAGTGTTTGGTGTATTGGAATGTTATCCCCTCTATTGGATTTCAAATTCCACCAGAAACATCTTCACCTATTTATATAAATTTTAGAAAGTATTTATTAGGTCAAATGTGACAAAAGAGAAAGTATTTATTAGGTCAAATGTGACCAAAAGCTTTCACCATGCTTCTTTCTTTTAGAACATCTCATTTGGTAAATGTGAGGATATTTTTCTATCAAATTATAATGTCTTATGGCATTTCATTTGGGAACTGCAAGAAATTTCTTCTGTCAAATTTGACTTTTTTATAACAGATTGTTTGGTACCCATGAGGGTACCAAACCCATTCACATTATTCTAGAATTTTGGTTGATTAGATGTTCTTTTTAACAATGTTTCTAAATAATTTGAAGAATTGTAGGTGAAAATTTGGTTAATTTGATGTTCTACTTTCCAAGTTTTTAGATAAGGTTGTAGAGTGGCAGGTGCAAATTTAGTTCATTAGATGTTATGCTTTGCAAGTTTTATAAATAATTTGCACGGTGGTAGGTGCAAATTTGGGACGTTGGATGTTCATTATTTTCAAGTTTCATAATTTTTAGCATGGAAGGTGGGTGTTTTTTGAAATTTTCTAAGTAATTTGTAACTACATGATAGGTGGGCATTGATTTTTGTTCGCCTCCCATGGAGAATGAGTGCGAAAATTGAGAAGTACTAGAAAATGAGAAGTCATGAGATCGATCAGAGAAATTATTAAGAGTTGTAGGAGTAGTTATTTTACAATTTTGTTTATCCATACATTTTGAGAGGGTTACAGGCTACATGGATGTGAGAAGACTCATTAATTTTGTGATAGTCTTTAATATAGTTTGCAATAAATATACATGTATTTACTATTGGAAAGACAATGCAGCGTCCATTACAAAAGATGTAACCACTCACAAAACATATTATAATGATAAAACATGATTTTATAACCCTTTTACATAATTCATGTAAAAGTTCTTTGTTAGACATGTTTAAACCTAATTTTTCATTCTGAGCATTTGTTGCATTAAATTCTAACTGGTGTTTTTTTCGCCTTTTAACCACAACCACAATGTTTGGCATAGTTTACCTATTATATGTTTTTGGAGTTTTTCAAGGTATATTTTCTGCGAGAATTTTCCTAGAATTTGGTAAGGATTTCTTGGAATCACAAATTTACCTTGTGAACTCCAAGATTAGAGTGCCTTGAGGATTAGAGTAAACTCTCCATGACTAGATTTCCTTAGGGATTAGAGTGAACTCTCCAAGATTAAAATGTTTTGGATTTTTCAATATGTTTGATTAAAATGTATATGGATTTTCAATATGTTAAATCCATATAGTCAAAAACCTATTTTAAATAATAAAAAATAATAATAAAAATAAAAACTGACTTAAAAAATATTTAGCAAGATTTCAGCAAAAATCTAAAAGATAAAAGTCAGCTAGAAAATACCATAATGTGTTTATGGAAATCACAAGACTATGAAATAGCTACTTTTCTCAAATTACATTTGTACAAATACATGGAATATATTACATTTGTCCATAAACTTGTCACCCATACAAAAACCTTCAGTGGTTGCAAGTTGGGGGAAATAGTACATTAACAAGTTATTCTTTAGTGAAATAATCATGCCATAATAGACCTAAGAAAGCAATAACAAGAACCTATTCACATAGTGGGGATGTATCATGATGTTGATCAATGATTTTTATTGCATTGGATGGTGATCCTATGTCATCTTTGACATCTCCATCTACACTTAACAATGCTTCAAACATTATATTAGTGGACATCCTTTGAATGTCAGCAAAGTAATCGATGGTAAAAGATTGAAATTGATAACTCCAAATTATTGTTTCTCTGTAAATGGGTTTTAAATTGTCTTTCCCAACTCAATAGATGCCTTTCATTAGATTACATATTAGCTTCAAGTTGGTGAAGATTCCAATATCATTGACAACATGTTTTTATGCCTCTTTTAACCCTTCAATAAGAAAAATATAGTATGCTTCGTTGTTTCTTATTCTTCTAGGAACTTCTCTCTTTCTATGGAGCATGTCATTTGTTTCCCTATTATGAAGGACAGTTTCACAACTGCTTGACCCAAATTTGGAAAGCAGGACACTTCAATGCATAAACTTCACTTTTTCACCATTCTCTACACTTAGAAGACCTCAAAAATAAGATAACAATAAATTCATATTATAAAAGTAGGCATTTATCTATTTCTTAATCCTTGGCATGTTTTTCAATGATATATAATTGAAAAATTCAATTATCTATTCCTAATCTATTCTACCAACTGCTAATAAGAATGAATTATACTTCCTAGGGCCTCTACTAACTTACACTCTTTGAAAGCTAATCCTATTTCATTCGTATTATTCATGTAACTAATTGAAAAAAGTTAGCTCATTAAACAAACATCTTTACACACACAATGGTAACTATGGTAATCATTTAACAATCATTTTGTTTAAAAAACCCTTACTATAATTATCTCAACACACACACATATATAAACCTTATCTCACTCTGAAAATGTTATTTTATATAATTACATTAAACATTTCTAATATGGTTAACTACTAATATATATCATAAATATAATGACGCATGCTAAGAACCAAAAAGTCGCATAATCAGTTTGAAATTTCGAGAATTCTGAGTTTGGCAAGTTTGAAATAAAAGATTTGGGAGGATCTTCCCAGCTATGCCATCACCACTCTATAGCTCCATAAAATTGGAAACCAACTCCACTCCATCTTAAAAATGAGCATCTAATGAAGTTAATTCATTATTTTTACTATTAGGAACAAAGAACATTGTCTTAAGTGTGTGTCATAAATTGCACCACAAATTGAACGTTTCTAATATCATTTCAGAGGCTTAGTGACAATGTATATATAACTAAGAACTGTCAAGTAAAGTGTGTTTTCGATTATGCTTCTTGTCCCCATATAATAAATAACATTCGTAGGACTAACTTCACATAGCAGAGAAAGTGCCTGATTTAAATGGTCTAAAGGACCATTATTCACAGACCATCAAATAACAAGTATAATTGCATTTTAGATAGTGAAGTATGTAATATAACTCTCTTAATTGATATACATCCTTTCATAGATATAAAAGCTAGATTAGACAAATTTCAAGAGAATTCAATTATCATTGTTATGTTAACTATTCCTTAGAGTAACTTATAAAAAAACATAAATATAGAGAACTCTAGAGAAGTCCCAATATCACTGAGAAGTCTAGTGAAGCAAGAATTGATCATACTTCTATGTTTTTGAAGAAAAAATCCATTCCCGAACAAGCCTCAAAATTATGCATTGGTAGGTCCCTATCCTACTTGTGTAACCCCTTATTGTTACTAGTACAACCCCCTTATTATATTGGTGTTCCCATGTAGTCTGCATATTGTTATTATTGTGCCCCATAGAATCCCATTATTGTTATTGTTGTGCCCTTACATTATTATTGTTATGTCGACTCTGATTATATTATGACCCCTTACACTCCTATATATAGAAAGGAGGTCTTGTCATTTGTATCATCCAAGAATTGTTCATTTGTGTAATGTAAAGGAGGTTCCCCCCTTGAAGAGGCTTGTTTTGAAGGTGTTTATCTATCTTTTCTATCTTTTTGTGAGTTGGTTTCATAACATTTGGTATCAGAGCTTTGGATTCTAAGGATTCGCTACTCCAAATAGGTCATCGTGGAATTGTCGCTATAATGTTTTTGCTACGAAGTTTCAGAAGCTAAAACAAAAAACCATTTGAGAAAAAATCAATCTGAGCCGCGCATATAAGTTTCAAACCTTGTCTCACTATAGTTTCAAAGATATGATCCGAGGAAGTTAAGGTTTTTGCAAGCTCCAAAATTTCATCACAAACAGGTCATCATGGAATTTTTTCTATAATTTTTTTTATAGGAAGGTTCAGACTCCGAAATTCAAACCCATTTGAGACGAAATCATGAGGAAGCTCGGGCCCAAATTTTAGACCTTGTTTCGATATATTTGCAGAGATACAGTGCAAGACATTTAGGGTTTCTGCAAGCTACTGAATTACATCCCACACAAGTGACCCAGAGAAAATCTTCATAACTGTCTCTCTCAGCATTAGATTGAAATTAAGATGTTACAGAAAGAGGACAGACTGTAGTTTTCTGTTTATCATTTTCAGATCCGAAGGTAGAAACAATGACATGTCGCACTTCATACAAGTTTGCTCTTCTGAAAAGGTATATAATGAGGTCATCTTGGTAGATTGTATATAACTCTTTCTTGGTAGTATTCCATTTTGTATTCAATAGATGGCATTTTTAAAAGATGACATAGAGGGCTATTGTAGGTCGAAATTTCAGAACTGGAAGATCCTAAATTATAGAGTTATAGTCGTTTCAAGATCGAGCTCCTAAAATCAAGGAAAGGTGATATGAGGAAGTTTGATGGCAAGGATCCGGTAAAATGGATACTATAGATGGAGCAATATTTGATCTACATGAACCAAATCAATTTGTATGGTATAAAGGTCCTTTTTCTCGTAAACCACTTGTTACGTGGTCAATTTTCACGAAGGAAATGATAGCACATTATGAGGATAAAAAGAGAAACGCCTTCTTTAGCCAATTGATAAATCTCAAAAAAATGTGTTCTATGGTAGAGCACATTGAGGACTTCCAAAAATTGAATATAACTGAAAATGATATTCTAGAGAAGCAGAGGATTGATGTCTCCATAGGGACTTTAAAGGATAACATTCAACACGAGTTTCATCTTTGGGAACCTGATTCATTGGAGAATGCATTCAGGTTTGCAAGAAAAGTGGAAAGCAAAATTATGACAACAAGGAAGTCTACCCCTCACAACTATAAATATGGAAGTGTTTATTTTCCTAGCCTTCCAC
>APFE031545883.1:0-12382 GCA_000404065.3 Pinus taeda | reverse complement strand
GCATGTTAGGTCCCTATACTACTAGTGTAACCCCTTATTGTTATTAGTACAACCCCCTTATTATATTGTTGTGCCTATGTAGTCCCCATATTGTTATTATTGTTGCCCATAGAAGCCTACTATTGTTATTGTTGTGCACTTACATTATTATTGTTATGTCAGCTCTGATTATATTATGACCCCTGAGACTCCTATATATAGGAAGGAGGTCTTTCCATTTGTATCATCCAAGAATTGTTCATTTGTGTAATGTGAAGGAGGTTGCCCCCTCGAAGAGGCTTATTTTAAAGGTGTTTATCTATCTTTTCTATATTTTTGTGAGATGGTTTCATAACATGCATGAATTACCATTAGACACTAATAAATACATAATATACAAATGAGAAACAAAATCAATTTTGCTAATTTCTATGAAAATTGCTAGATTGGAAAAATTGCAAGAGAACTCAATTATCATTGTTATGCTAACTATTCCTTGGAGTAATCTAGAAAAAAACATAAACATAAAGAACTCTAGTGAAGTCCCAATATCACTAAGAAGTTAAGTGAAGCAAGCATTGATCATACTTCTAGGTTTCTGAAAAAATAATCCATTCCCAAACAAGGAATAGTAACAAGCCACAAAATTATGCATGGACAACCATTGGACACCAATAAATGCATAACATACAAATGAGAAACAAAATCAATTTTGCTAATTTCTATGAACATTGCTAGATTGGACAAATTGCAAGATAACTCAATTATCATTCTTATGTTAACTTTTCCTTAGAGTAACTTATAAAAAAACATAAACATAGAGAACTCTAGTGAAGTCCCAATATCATTGAGAAGTCGAGTGAAGCAAGTGTTGATCATACTTCTAAGTTTCTGAAAAAAAGAATCCATTCCAAAACAAGGAATAGGAATAAGCCTCAAATTTATGCATGGACAACCATTGGACAACAATAAATACATAATATACAAATGAGAAGCAAAATCAATTTTGCTAATTTCTATGAAAATTCTTCAACTTGTAACATTGTAGGATGCTTTACAAGTTCATTAGAAGTACACATTGTTTCCACCGAAAACAACTTGGGCATCTTTAGCATGGATATTCCATTGAAAATCATAGGATCTAGGGTCTTAGTTGTTTGGCCTCTTTTAATCATTTGATGGCCCCAAGCCACTAAATTTCCACCATCTATATTATGGTCTTGTTGGCTCCTTTCAAGTAAGAAGTTTAAGCACGATCACTCCAAAACAATACACATCCCCTCCAGTGGTGGATCTACAGCTTTGCCCATATTCAGGAGGAATCTATCCAAATTTGCATGCAATATCAATACTTAGATGTGTTTCATAAGCACTAATGATGTGTGACACAGGCACTGAGGTATCTATTGATTGTTTCTCAAGGAAACAAAAAGTAACACAATTGAATGAGGGAGAAAAATGGCTCAACAACGTGGTAGTCACATGGTAAGGAATAAATCACCCATGAGTATATAATTGCCCAATAAGCGAGTGAATTCACAAGGCAAGTAATAAATTACTGATGGGTATATGAAATGATCTAGGCTCAAAATAAAACGCTCATACATGATATAAAACATATAAGATGTTGTGAAAATGTCTAGGACAAAAGTAAAGCATCTAAGAGGATTTAAAATCAACCTAGGCACATAGAAAATTCCTAGCTCTATGGAAAATCCAACTCAATGACAAAAATTCGACCCAACAATTGAAAAGTCATCCCAAACAATGAGCTCTATGGAAAATCTTACTCAATGACAAAAATTTGACCCAACAATTGAAAATTCATCCCAAGTAAATAATTTTAATACTTAATGATTAAGTAAATCATTCAACAACTAATGAAATCCATAGAAATTATTTTCATTCCCTAACAGAAGCCCCATAAACTAAGTGAAATTGATGTGTGTAAGTTGTGTACGCCCATCCTTCCTCCATGTATAGGAAATTGTAACTATACCCAATGCCTTTCAATTTGAATGAGGAAGAAGAAATCTACTTGGAAATGCTTAAGAACACCCATGCAAGAAATTGCAAGTTTGAGGTGTGAGAAATTCACCCAAAAATATAAAATTGTAACTTGATTCACCTAATAGCCCATGTAGTGCACTTGGTTTCAAGGTTCACATCAACACCATGAATTACTAGAAGTGGTCGAACAGACATCAAAGGGGCTTTGAATTTTACTTTTTGGCATTGAATACACTATGGGAGGAGAATTGTGTCTAACAAGGTTTACTGATTTAAATTGGGTTGGTTGTACTGGCAATTGGAAATCAACTTTTGGATACATATTTCAGCTTGATTTATGAACAATATCATGGAACATTAAAAACAAGCTCATTGTTTCCTTATCATCCACTTAGGCAAAAAAACTGAAGGAGAAAAAAAAAAGAGGCGGCAACAAAATCTTATTTTGAAAAAAAGGAGAGAAGGGTGACAATAACCTATTTTGTATACTTGTTAGAAAAGAGAAAAGGAATAAAAACAAGAAACCTATAGTAGGAAGGAGGAATACGGAGGGGAGAAAAAAATCCTCATAAAAGAGGAAGAGAAAATCCAATAATTTAAAATGAAAAACAACAATAAAGAAAAGAAAAGGAAAAAAAGGGAGACACCAAAAAAGACAAAAAATATTAAGTTTAGATTTAACAAAAACAAGATTAAAGTGGCAATAACTTATTTTCTGGAAGAATTATTTATATAGAAGTACATGTTGCAACACATCAAACACAAAGACAAATATATGAACCCTTGAATTTAATCTCACACCCAAATCCAACATCGACTCACACCTACTAAACATGTAGAAATTGAATATTGGGAATCTTCTAGATAACAGAGGCAAGGTCATCAATGTGAATGCCTAGGACAATCAATAATAACTTCTTGGGTGCCACAATTAAATTTCTCTAATCATAGAATTAAGCTTTAGTTATCCTTTTACTTTCATAAATAATATTTTTTGAGTTTCATTGGAGTCATCTAAGACCAAATTACAAAGAATGTGCTACTTCTAATCGAGAATGCTTCTAAGACTTCCCTTATTTAATATTTTATGCCATCATGTGTAGCGCATTGATGAAATACAACAATTGTTATTACAAAAAGGAAGATTGATGAAATACAACAATTGTTATTACAAAAAGGAAGCAGGTAAATGAGTGTGGATATATGTCACAAGATTTGACGAACTTCAATCTTAAGGTTTGTTTGAAATTCGATGAATCTGATTTTTCTTTTGAAGTTTGACAAACTTTGTGGGCATTCACCAAGTATATAACTCAAGTTCATGTCACAGCTCAAGGTTGTAGCATATTTTTGCAATTCCTATGTCCATAGTAACATTTTTTATGTCTATTAATGTGAATTTCTTACTATTTTGTACTAAATTTAATTTAAAATTATATATCTATATATATATATGAACTTATTAGTGAACCTCATCTAAACCTCATCAAAAATACTAGAACTCAAAACAAACCTAATCATTATCGAACTTGAACTTGAACCGTGTGATTTAAGTAGATAATAAAGCCTTAAATCGTGCACTTCTGGGAATAATGCAGAAACAGAGGAAAATGCCTCAACACTGCCTTCCCATACACCTAATTTCAAGAAAAGTAACAAGCTCCCCCATTTCCCACTTATTACCTCAAACCGAGCAAGTTTACAACTTGAATAAGAAAATGAAATTCACGGTTTCAACACTTTGAAACTAACATGCATGTACATTCTCTAGTTTACCCCCGTCTATCAAAGGACATGCCCCAAACTTTCAGAAAATTAACTAGTGCACAGTCCGTGCATTCAGTAACCCTCGCGCATAAACCACAAAACTAATTCACCCCCCTTTTGCATTATGAAAATCTCTACATATTTTGTCGACCCTTTATGTAATGGGGAGTTGTGAATTTCTGATCACTCAAACGTACTCAATTCCAAGCATAGCCTAAATTTTAAGCTAAAAAGGATAAACATTAACTACCTGAAACCCTCGTGCAAAAAAAATACAATAAGATCTAATTGCATCCAAATACTACTAATTCATGCTGATTATTGAGGACGGATTATTGAGGACGGAAAGAGTATTCTTTAGTTATTAAGGTTCAAAATGGGATATAGATTGCATTTCATACAAATTATTACTCTCCTCACTCTTTCATATCCAAACCAAAAATGGCTTTGAAGGATGGTAGTCCCCGTATGAAAAAAACAGAACACTCATATATTAAATAGGAATATTTTACATATTCGTTGGGTCTTTAACCAGGGAAACATTCTTACATATGACCTTCAGAACAAGCATTGCCAACAAGGAAATTCTGTATTTGTCATAGATCCCCAAGTAACTCATTTAAGAAATTCCCCCCAAAATGGTCTGTATTGTATGCCTCCTATCCGGATGTTGAACAATAGGATTAGGATGAGTCGGGGGCCAGATAATGAATTAGAGAGAGCTCGTAGAAAGCCATTCTGTATTTCTCTTATTTCCAATCCTACCCATTCCAAATGGCAACACAACTGCCATGTTACAACAAACAATCACACGCTTCTTAAATGTTGTAATTCTTGTCATGATGGTCCATTAAACATAACTCTCACACAGCTCCATCACTTAACAAACGCCAAAATCGTTCGCAATTTTAACAACTTTCATAAAGTAGATGGAATACTGTTCTTAAAATTCATTATAAAAGAGATATCACCGAAGAGTGTTTGCATCTCGGGAGCACTACTAAGACGTTATAAACGAGAATATGAGCTGGGTCCATGGCGATCATGAAGTTGGTATGATAAATCAGAGTACAATGAGTTGGCTCCATTGTGGCCATGAAGATGGTATGGTGAAACACACCAAACTCATGATGTGACTGTTGTACTAGATCATGCACCTAGGATGGAACAACAAGCTCTGTGATTGTCATGAAAATGGTCTCACCGAACTCAAGTCCTCACAACTATGCGGTTGGCGTAACTTGTCTGCAACTGTTACATTCGAAATAGATGAGTACAACAGTAACTTGAAAACTTTTGAAAGCTCAGTAATTCCTTAACTGCAAACTTCGGAATTAAATGGACAGTTTGCTATGTGCCATCCAATAAATCGTCATTTTTTCAAGGTTTCATTAGATATCCAGTAAAGGAATTTGTGGACCCACAAGTACAATGGTTCGTGGAAAGCCAAAACTTACTCTAAAAAGATTATGTGATTTGATCATGGAGAGACAGGTAAAAGAATTCGTGCAAATCCATAGCTTGAATAAACAAATTATATTATGTGAGTTGATCGTGGAATTACATGGATAGTAGAATTCGTGGAAAGCCATAGCTTGTTCAAAGAGGTTATATTTTAGTTTAATATTATGTGATATTTGATTTATGAAGTAGAACAATTAGTTTTTACTGAGTTTACCTTTTACTAAATGTTGACTTTAAAGTTCATGAAAAGGAGTTAGGGTGGAAATCTTTATTAGAATTGCATTACTTAAAAAATAATATCTCAACTCAAATTTTATATAATATTATAATAATTTAATAACATATTTTATTATATTTATTTATTTAAAATATATGTATCAATTAAGCAAATATTTATAAAATAAATTAGATGAGTCATGCTTAAGTATTATTTAGTTGTGTGAAGCAAATAAAATGATGATAAGGAATAAAATAAGGAAATATTTGTATTTATGTATAATTATAATTAAGATTTAATAATTTTATTTATTATTAAAATTTGAATTTTAATATAGTTTTACATTAGGGTTGTGAGATTATGGATGGCTTGTCAGTTAAATTAATTAAGTAGTTTTTTTATGGTTATTTGGTTGATTTGGCCCACTATGACCCCAATGTGTAAGTATATCACATCCTAAATAATAAAAATAATGTCAATATTAAATTATATATAATTTTGTAATCTTATTAATGGACAAAGATTAATTATTAAAATATAACTATGTATTCGAATGGAGAGTAAATTATCTCATGCTTTTAATAGTTCTTTTAAAGTATGTGTGAATTTGAATGGATCATAAATTTACCTTTAACAAAAAAAAAAATTACCACAATAAAATTCCAAATTAAGTAAAATTTTAAACATTTTTACTCTTTGCTAAAGCCAATGTCATTTCTCAAATGAAAGGAAAAAGGTTAATTCAACACAAAGAAGAAAATCTTGCTCCATAATCTTTTGATATTTCTTTTAACTAAACATTTGTAAAATGAATCTTTAAAAGGAAAAGTCATATCCTAGAGATATATTAAAAACTTTAAAGACATAAATATTTCCACATCAAAGTTGTAATATTTGAAAATATTAATTTGATGTAGATTTACTATAAATTTTGTTACATGCATTAATCTAATATTGATATTATAAATATTTATTATATTTTAATATTAATTAATATTATAATTATTAAGTATGATTAAAAATTTAATAACTTTTGATATCAATATTAAATTTAATATAATATTCAATTTTTTATATTATAATATATATTAATATACCATGATATATATTAACTCTAGATGTATAGGAGGGAAGAAAAAAGACATAGAGTGATAGAGGTGGAGAGATAAGAGGGTGACAAGGGAGAGGAGGAGATACAATGAAGCAAAGGGGAGAGGAGGAACGAAGAGAGAGAGAAAGACAAGAGTGAGAGAGGGAGAGAAGGGCAAGAGAGAGAGAGGGGGAGACACAAATATGGATGGGGGAGAGATAGTGACAAGGTTGGAGGGATGATAGAGAGGGAGAGGGGGGTTAGAGAGAGCATGACAAGGTTAGAGGGGGGAGAGAGAGAGAGAGGGAGGTAGGAGACAAAGGGAGAGAGGGGAAGGACCAGAGAGAGGAGGAGAGAGGGAGGAATGGAGAGATGGAGTTGGAGGGGGAGAGAGGGAGTGAAGAAGAAAGAAATTGAGAGAGAGAGAGGTAGTGACAAGGGAGAGATAGTGAGAGAGTGTGTATGTATTGGGGTGATATATAGATACAAAGAAGGAGACATGGAAGGAATGGAGGAGATAAGGAGAGAGGAGAGAGGGAGGGATACAGTAATAGAGTTGGAGGGCGAAGAGAGAGATGGGGGGAGATAGAGTGAGTTGGGCGATAAAGGGAAAGAGAGGAAGGAAAAGAGAGAGGACATGACACAAAGGAGATAGGGAGGGAGGGACATGGAGTCAGAGGGAGGAGAAAGGTAGGTAAGAAGAAATTCATAAAGAGAGAAAAGTGGAGAGAGAGAGAGAGGGAGTGACAAGGTAGAGAGAGATGGAGAGAAGAGAGTAGGAGGGAAGATAAATAGAATGGGGAGAGATGGAGAGGGAGAGTAAGAGGGAGGAAGAGGTAAATAGATATGGATAAAGAGTGTGTATGCTTTGCAGGTTATATAGAGAGACAAAGGAGAGGTAGATGGAGTTAGAGATATAGGTGGGAGGTGAAGAGAGGGAAGAAGAGAGAGAGATAAAGAGAGGGACGGAGGGGCAGAGTTAGAGATAGATATATATGGAGAGAGAGTGTGTGTGTGTTTGTGGGGTGAGATAGAGAGACAAAGAATGAGAGATGAAGGGAGATATAGATATAGATGTAGGGGGGAGAAGGGGGAGAATATTTCTTTCACATGATGCATGATTTCAGTGTAGATGGTGATTTATAATCATATATGATTGCTTGCACTAGATGCATTGATTTCAGTGTAGATGTTTATTTCTAATTATATTTGATTGTTTGCACTACATGCATTGATTTAAGTGTAGATGTTTATTTCTACTCCTATTTTATTGCTTGTTGTAGATGCATTGATTTAAGTGTAGATGATGTTTTCTAATCATATTTGATTGCTTGGACTAGGTGCATTGATTTCAGTGTAGATGTTGATTTCTAATTATATTTGATTGCTTGCATTAGATGCATTGATTTCAGTATAGACGTTGATTTCTAATCTTATTTTATTGCTTGCATTAGATGCATTAATTTTAGTGTAGATGTTGTTTTCTAATCCTATTTGATTTCTCACATTAGATGGATTGGATGTTGTTAACCTTGAGACTGTAAATTATTAAAAATATTTTCAAGATTAGATGGAAGGGAGAGAGGGAAGAATATTTATTTCACTAGATGCATTGATTTCATTGTAGATGATGTTTTCTTATAATTATGTTCAATCGCTTACACTAGATGCATTGTTTAAGTGTAGATGTTAATTTCTAATCCTATTTTATTGCTTTCTCTAGATGCATTGATTTCAGTGTAGATGTTGATTTCTAATCCTTTTTTATTTCTTGCATTATATGCATTTATTTCAACATAGAGTTGGATTTTGGAACCTATTTTATTTCTTTCACTGGATGCATTAATTTTAGTGTAGATATTGATTTATAATCTCATTTGATTGCTTGCATTAGACACGTTGATTTCAGTGTAGATGTTGTTTTCTAATCTTATTTGATTTATTGCATTAGATGCATTAGATATTACTAATCTTGATGTCGTAGATTATTAAGAAAAAATATCTTCAAGATATATAGTAATATCTAAAAGAGCACTACTAAGAATTAATTAGTTGTCAAAAGTTGTGATACCTAGAATGAAAATGAAATATATGTGCATAACCAATCCTCCTGCAAAGTGAAAATTAATCCTTGATTAGATCGTTCCCCTTCTACGTCACCAACTAATTATTAATAGACTATTACATATATTCAAAATATATTCAAAATTACATATAGTTAAAATTACTAATGGATAATTGCATATAATAATGTATTCATAATATTTATAAGAGGAAAATATTTATAAGAAGAGCTTCAGCGTAAATCACATGAAAAAGACATTTGTCGACGTGTTTCGAACCAACCAGTGTGGTTCATCGTTAGGACAAGTTGAAGAGACAGACCTGGCTTAGCATATTAAATAGACTGAGCAGAGACTCCAACAGCTACCTAACGGCTATTTTTGACCCCAGGACCCAGGCAAAAAATTATATTAATAAATTTAATATTATTTTTATTTTTATAATATTAAGATTAATAATATATTATTTTATTTCTAGCAATAAGCACGATTAGGTACCATGAATAGTATCATAAATAATTCATTTAATTAAATAGTTTTATGATGTTAATAGAATACTACTAATGGTTATTGAAAATTATTATTTGTGTGAATGAATTCTATTAAAGAATTAAATTGGGTTACCTAAATAAAATATATTCTAATTCAAAAATAGTAATAATAGGATTTTAGGACTAAATATATAATTTTAATGGTAATAAGTTATTAAATTATTAAATAACTATCTACATGCATTATTTATTAGAGGTATGTTATTTTTGTTTATAAAACTACTTACTCTTGATGTGATATCATATTTTATCTGTTTATTAAATTAATTAAATTTACTAATTAATAATACTAATCTTAAGAGGTGAGTTTGTAAAGTAGAGGAGTATGTTTATTAATTAGTTTAATTTCTATATATATATATGAGAGTGTATTATTATAATCATATTAAAGAAAAATATTTAGAAAAGATACTTAATTATGTTAGCTAAAAGAGCTGAATAAAATAACTAAAATGAAGCCATCCCACCTATAAATTAGATTTAACACTAACATAATTATCATGATTTATATAAACCAATAATTATGACCTTATGAAATAAATAATTAACTACTAAAACAGGCAAAGGACACTCATCAATGATAAAATCATACTTCCACATAAAATCAAAATTAGATTAATACCTAAAATCCCGATACTAAAGATCATAAGTAAATACAGGAGGGACATAATACCAAGGTCAGAATATGAAGCTGCCAGCAATATATAATAAATTCGAATAGAAAAAGAAATCCGAACAAGAAGAAAGCACCCTCGATGAACCAAGGGGAAAGGAAGAAACCCTAAGATGACACGGCAGGGATCCAACTCCTACTTACCTTCCAACCATCATCTCTGTTGAGATTGTTGGGTCTACGCTCAATTTCAATAGCTTCCCTTTACTTGCGATGATGGAACCGATCCACCCTGGCAATGACTTTAGCCTCCTCAATGCAGACATGATGCTTAGTCTTGTCCACATGCTCAGCTAAGGCTGAGGACTTTGTTCTTCCATGTTTCAGGTCTGCTGCATGTTCGCAAATTCTCTACTGGATGGAGCACCCTGTTTCCCCTATATAGGGTGTCCCACAAGAACAAGGAATCAGATACACACCTTTCATGTCTTTGGGGTTAACAAGATCCTTCACCGACTGCAGGGAATTACGAATGTTTCTGAGGGGCCTGAAGGTGGAGGGAACATCAAACTTTCCAAGGATCCGAGAAATCTTGTCCGTGGTCCCTTGGATATAGGGCAGATGGACACCTAAATGGCGTTCCCTAGGCTCTTACTTAATCAACACATTTTTAGAGGCTTTCAGGAAAGCCTTCTGCCCTAGGTGCCTACTATATCCGTTTTCTACAAAGACATCAAGGAGGTGGGATCTCTCTCCATCCAGGCTTTCATTATCCGAAATCCTGAGGGCACGTGTAGCTAGGGTATTAAGAACACCCATCTTCTGAGCCGGGAAATGATGGGAATCGGCGTGAAGATACTACTCTGTGTGTGTTTTCTTATGATACACCGCGTGGGAGAGAGAGCCATCCTTCTTCCTAGAAATAAGAATATCTAGGAAAGGGAGGCTGCCATTGACCTCTTTTTCCATGGTGAACTTGATAGCCGAGGATTGGTCGTTGAGGTGATACAGGAAACGATCCAGCTCCTCGTGGCCATGGGACCAGATGCGATAATTGTTTGGAGAAACAAATAATGTAAATATTTTGTAATTCTAGCCACTCATTAAAAAAAAAATCAAAAATATATTATTTCTTAACTTTGCTGAATAGACTATAGATAAAAAATCATCAAAAAATTCTTCAAGGAAACGAATTATTTCAAACATTAGCAAAGAAAAATAAAAATTCAGGATTAATCTCAATGCAATAAATTATTAAAACTAATTTTCAAGATATATTTCATAATATCTTGAGGGACGCTATGAATTAGTTGTCACAAGTTTTGATACCTAAAATTAAATGAAATAGATGTTCAGCATCAATCCTCCTGCAAACTATTGACACAATTGTCTCCATTCTTCATCACCAACTATTTACTAATAGACATTTACATACACATATAATAATATTGAAATCCAAACACATAAACACACAAACTACTCAAAAAATCTAAATAAAGATGTTATGAAACCAACTCAAGAAAAGATAGAAAAGATAGATCAACGCCTTAGAATTCGGCCTCTTCTAGGAGGCAACCTCCTTTACATTACATAAATGAACAATTCTTGGATGATTCAAATGAAAAAACCTCCTTTCTATATATAGGAGTCTAAGGAGTCACGATATAACCCAACCGACCTAACAATAATAATATAAAGCCACAAAAATAACAATCGAGGGAATCTATGGGGCACAGTAATAACAATATGGGGAAAATAGGGGCACAACAATATCAATAAGGGATGCAACTACAATATTAATGGGGCAATCATTAGTATTATAGGGACCCAACATGACCCTCTCCTTCAAAAAAGTGTTGTTCTCAACGCTTGAGTAGTTCTGGATGCTTCTATATAAAATTCTCATCCTCCCATGTGGAATCTTCAGTGGATAAGTTCTTCCACTTGATAAGACACTCTGAAATTGATCGATTTCATAGTTGTTGAGTTCTTGTTTCTGTGACTGGTTCCGGTTCCAATATAATTTTTCCTTCCTCATCAAGTTCTGGAAATATTGTTTGAACTGGGAGCTTGTCGCCTATAACCTTCTTTAAACATGAAACATGGAAAACTGGGTGCAATCAAGAAGCTGCAGGAAGCTCTAATTTGTATGCCATAGAACCAATTTTTTACAACACCTTGTACAGACAATAATACTTTGGTGATAATTTATTATCCTTCTTAGCTTGCTTAAGGGACATTTTCTTATATGGTTGTAGCCGTAGGAATACCCAATCACCTACATCACAACTTCTTTCGCTGCGATGTTGATATGCCTGTTGTTTCATTCTATTTTGTGCCAACATGAGGTTATCCTTTAAGAGTTGTAGGACTTGTTGTTGATGTTCGATGTGATGTTCCACTGCTTGAACCTTAGAATTTTGTTTTAAATATGATGTGATGGATGGTGGCTGATATCCATAAAGTGCCATGAATGGGGTCATTTTTGTTGTTGTATGGAAGGAAGTGTTATACCACCATTCAGCTAGAGGCAACCATTTGACCAATTGGGTCTGTTTATCAAATACAAAACAACGAAGATATCCTTCCAAACATTTGTTTACTATCTCAGTTTTCCCATCAGATTGA
>APFE031545875.1:9970-33241 GCA_000404065.3 Pinus taeda | reverse complement strand
CCTAGAAGGATGAGCTCGACCCCTAGAGGCAAGGGAAGAGGTTAGCTTGCCTATATTATGTGTTTTCTTAGTCATTTTAAGAGGTTGGAAGGTTGGACTCTTGTGGGAGAAAGTTTCATTGTATATTGTACATCTATCTTTGCAATTTCAAGAGGAAGAAGGCCAGGGTTTTGCAGACATCCTTGTGGATTCTTGTGGATTGTAGTGTTGATGGTGTGTTCTCTACATGTTCTTGTAAGTTTGTTTATGTATTCTACATCTCTCTTTTGCTTTTATTTGGACAGATGAAGTGGTAAAGTTTGAATACATGCTTCGACATGCTCAGCTTTTTAGTTTGTTCAAAATTTATGTTTTCTGCTATCTAGAGAGGATTCAAATGGTTGTTTGCCCTCTTTAGCTCCTTCTCTATCATCCCTGATCATCCATCTCAGATTAAGGCATCAGCGCTCAGTCCTACCTTGCCCCAAAGATCCCCTGCAAAAAACTGTGCTCAATCCCCGCACCCTGAATTGCACTCCCTCCAATTGCCACCAAAAAACCAAAAATCTTTAAATCAACCCCCTTTATCAATTTACTAGCCTAAAATCTTTATTCCTAATTGGTCAGCTTATCATATTGAAAGATCTAACGAATTTGACCCGAGAGAGCCTTCTCATACCTCGTAGGGCTAGCTACGAGGTGAAATGGTTTGATGTAGCCTTGAGAGTTTGTCTATCTCAGCCTAGGTGAATTCCAAACGTTAACAGGGATATCCACCTTCGAACTGCCCTGCCCATATTTTGCCTCCGGGAAAATTCGGGCCTTCACCTCATCCATCTTCTCTCTAGATGGCCTGCTCCCAGTTAATCGAGGCACCAGCCCTCATCGCGACAATCCAGTCAAGAAATAGACATCCGATACGTCCAAATCCAATACCTGATCCCCTATCCGGAACACCTGTTCCTCCACGTCCCATAAGTCAATCAAGTACTATAGGAGCTCTAGCTGAGCTCGCAAATAGGATAGCATGAAGAATTTCTTGAGCCCACATGCTCTCAGAGCTTCTATGCAATCCTCGTCAGCTAGGGCTAATGTGTCCACTTGGTCATGTTCTCGTTCCTTCCATGTCATCACCATTTTTGCGGATTGCCCTGCAAAAACAAGTCAAAATGATGCATTAAAACCTCATACAACTTGAAATTGTAGCTAAAATGGGTTTTTAATTTGTTAAAATTGGCCTATAAATGTGCGCGCCCATTGGCGCGTGCCCTATGGGGAATTTTCCCCATTGGCACGGGTCCGTGCCCGAAACCCGCGCCAATGCGCGAAACCCCTAAATTTTAAATTCCCCCCATAGGAAATCAAAAACAAATTTCAAACGAATGAAAATGAAGCTAAGGACAAGACCGCTTAACTGGCACTGACGGCGCTCGAAATGGTCCGTTGGATTGGCCGTAATCGTCAACTGAAAGTCGCACTCCAAAAAGCCCTAATGTCGCTCTCAAAGGTAAAAAGTGAAAAGTAATTTTTATTTTACTATTGTCACCTTTTTATAGCTTTTCGACCCTAATTGAGCTTTAAAAAGTCATTTTATGAATATTTTCATCGATATTTGTGTCAAAAAATGGGTTTTACGCCAATTTTTTGTGCAGCGACAGTTACTTATGGAGCTTTCATGACAAAACGAGTTGTATTTTATACTTTTTCGAACTCGGTAAATACACGAAAAAGTCACTTTGGAGTCATCTTTTGCTCTTTTCTGACTCTCTAAACGTGAAAAGAATGCCGAGTTGGTCCTCTTGACTCGTTAAATGGATATGAGAGGCGGTCGTCTTTAAACCCTTTTCCAACCATTTAAAAATAAAAAGATTGTCGGACCCTTGTCGTTTCCGGTTCGTTAATGGTCATGAAGCGACGTGGTTTTGATCGCTTTTTTACTTTTTCAGATCAAAATTACTACTTATGAAAAGTACTCCTCGGTCGTAATGACCGAGCGGTTCTTTCGAGCATAGTTTTATACTTTTTCGGGCTCGAGAGACACAAGTTTACGAAAAAGGACACCCCTGGAGTTTCCTTTTTGTTGTCTTTTCAAACTCTCTAAATATGAAAAGGCGCCGAGTTCTTCCTTTGTCAGACTCGTTAAAACTTAATGACATCGGATTCCGTCATGGTGATGCCTCTCAAGCATATGCTATCCCCGTCAAGCTTGCCATCCAAAAATAACCGGGGTACTCGCTAGAAATGGTGGGGGAATAAAGGAACCGTAATCATCGTCGTGTCGGCAGTATGTTGCTCTTGAACATGGCACTCATCGACATTCGTGTCTGGGTGGGGACATCTCGTCTTGTTTCACACTTGCCTCCATGGGTTTGGGTTATCCTGTTTGACCATTCATCTGCTCATCGCCTTGTCACCATGACCCCTAATCATTTGATGTCAAATACTGCCAAGTCCGTTGTCCTGCCGCCGATATGTTCAAGAGAAGTTGACCTCTGCAGAATACTCAACCTCCCTCTGATACCTCACACAAAACATTTTATCCTTCTCCATCTTGTGTCGATGATGTGGGAAACATTATGGCCCACCTTCGATCAAGGTCACTTCCTGTCGACTTCAGCTCATTATCTAGGAAGTTGACTTAGAGACTCCCTTCAGGTACCTTGGAGCCTGCATGCCTCAATGGAGGGTTCTTTGTATTCGACGTGAGGTTTTCATCATTGGCCTCCGATCCGATGACTCTATGGGTGTTCAACACCGGTTCACTGATTCGCACGTCGTGGATTGTACCTATAGTACCTTGAGGACCATTGTCATTATTGGTGGTACCTCTCACGTCTATTAACAGTTTTCATCATTGACTGGTAATCAGACGATGTTCTCGCATGTTCGACTTCGACTCCTATATTCGCATGCCTGAACTTGTACTTTGTTCAGGTCGAGTTGGAGCGCAAGACCCTGGATTTTGTATGTTGGGATCCAGGCTGCATTTTGTGGATTATTATAATCACTACACTGGATGGCTGCGACCATGCTTGAGTCCATTCATTGATCCACATCGGATGGCTGCATCCATACCTGGGATCCAGATTTTTATGTACTCTGTTATGGATGGTTGCACCCATACCATGCACATCATGTATTTGAGATATCAATTGTACTTCGTGCAAGTTCTCTGGCGGCCGTGTTTTCAGTTGACCATGTTCTTGTAAAGCACTTCACCCCTCTCTCTCTCTCGGGCTTCATGCTTTAGGGGGCATCTGTTACACAGTATTTTGTCACCGTCCCTATTATCCCTTCTCCCGTACATTGGAGGACCTATTCTGGGACCTGTGAGAAGTGACATGACTTGAAAACACCTACTTTGTATCCCTTAAAGCATGTACTCTATATGCCTTGAAGACACCTTCTGCAAAATACCCAAAGATATAGCCCTTTCTCCATTGACACTATTCCATAGTGTATTGCTCGCGCCAATGGGGTAAATCCTCCAAAGAGGGTGCGCCAGCTGGCGCTCTGTCTCAGAGTCGCACTAGCGCCAACCCAGTTGGGTAAAGTTTTTAACCATCAAACTTTCGAAGGTTCCTTCCACCTTATCTATAAACTAATTCCAGTTTTAATTGGTTTAGTTGGGCTTCATATCTCCCAAGGAGGGAAGTAGTTCTCCACCTCT
The DNA here is from genome assembly GCA_000404065.3 of Pinus taeda. NCBI lineage: Eukaryota > Viridiplantae > Streptophyta > Pinopsida > Pinales > Pinaceae > Pinus > Pinus taeda. The sequence goes on along the minus strand of APFE031545875.1, from coordinate 29,592 downwards.
CATGGAAGCTTCCTTATGATGAGGACAATCCCATGAATCAAGTGGATGATCTTATCTACTCCTCCTATCTCTATATAAGCTTGTTCCTTCCCCTTTGACAAGCTAGTTGGTAATTCTTGGTTGATAATTCTACTTTTCAAGCTCCAAAAGTTTGAGGATTGTTAAGCTCATCTTGCAAGAGGTCTTGTGTATCCCTATGAGGCTAAATCTTTAAGGAGGAGATCCATGTCCAAGTGATCAAGGAGAAAGAGGTTTATTCCCATCCCTACAAGCTTTGCAAGGCATGTGTTGTTGATTCACCTAGCCAAAGGAGGATTTGGCATCAGAACTTGGTTGTATTCTCTTTTGTTTTATCAATAATAATAGACGACTATCATTATGGTTCCACTCATGTGTCTTTATTATGATTTTTGAGTTGTATCCTTTCTGACTGATACATAGTTGCATTTCCTGGATTTTATGCTTGTATTTGTCTTGTTCTTTGCATGTGCAGGTGTCTATTCACAGATATTGTGAGGATTCTGACCAGCTGAAGCGAAAGAATGGAAGCAACGACCCTTCTACGAATATAAGTGTTGGATTCGAGGTAGGCTCTCATCTTGGCCTTTACTTTGCAATTAGGAACTTGCGTGTTAGCGTTGTTTGATTGTTGCTAGACCTTAGTTAGGCTAGTGGGATCGCCTTTGTCCACAGAGGGGATTTACCTACACAACAGTAGGTATCTCATGCACTACGATGTTTGGATCAATGTCGGGCATCTCTTCATATGACCATGCAAAGACGTCACGGAACTCGCGAAAAAGAGCTATATAGATTTGAATTTCCTCACGAGTGCAAGTGACTCCTATGTAGATGTCCTCGATAATCCCTGGTTTGACAGAGATGTCAATAGGTTGGGTATGCGTAATGTTCCCCAAATTCCCTTTAGACGATACTTGATAGACCTGAATACGTGTCTGAAGAGGTTGTGAAGGGAGACACGGAGCAAACCGCTCGAGACAAGCCTACGTTTCCTGAAGGGCAGGGAGAAACGAGGAACGGTGATGAAGATTGAACCACGGAGGTTCCTCGAGAGACATGGTCTCTATGATGGCTTCGTCGGAAGGAAATATTTCATTTAATGGGTCCGAGGAGGCGAATTCTCCAAACCAAGGGGAATAGTCGTATGAGTCAAGAGCTTCGCATAAAGAAGCAAATTTAGCAGGAGGAGCCGATACAGCAGCAATTTCGATGTAGTTGAACTCGGCGGGACTCAACGGCATCTCCTCGCCCCATGATTCTATCTGGTCGATTGGGGGAAGGACCCAAGGATCAGAATGAACCGAAATCATACTGATGGAGGCAAGGTTTGGAGGTGTGTTACACAGTAATTTGTCACTGTCTCCCTGTCAGTCTTCCTACTGTATCATGAGACCAAATTCATCATGCTCATGCTCTCTAATATGTCCAAATGACCCACTTTGCCAAAGTTTCCTCTATCATCGTGACTGTTTTAAAAATAAACGCGCTGATGAGCGCTCCTAAACAGACTCAATGCGCTGCCAGCGCGGAAGCACACACCTTTCCCACGCTGGTCGAATTTCGTGTGACAACGCACTGATCTTTATGTATGATCGCGCTGATATGACTTTCCTTGTTATTCAACAGCGATGCCAGTGCTCCAGTGCAGTTATGCACCCGCGATGATCCAGTTTGGGCGAATTTGTTCTAATAGCCCGCCTTCCAGATGACTCCAGATCTGGTTGTTGGCCTTGTAAATGTCGCCCTCCCTTCTCTGGCATGTTTGTTTCGTCATTTGAGCCACCTTCCTTGGAGATAAGCTCATCCTCACACCATTCATGGAGACTCCTTCTCCTATTTAAGCCTCCACCATTGCCATGAGCTGCTAGTTTCGAATTGATTGTGTTTAGAGCATTGCTGATAGTGTGTAAGCTTGATAGGTAGCTGGTGTGATAAGTGTGGGATTGCTTTAGTGCTTAAGGAAGATTGTGAAGTGTTTCCATCTTGTGTAAACTTGTGTGAGAGAGAGAGTTGTCTTGGGATATCTACTTTCAAGGGTGAATGCTTGAAGGACTTGCTAGCTGGACCTAACCAAAGGAGGATTTGACGTCAGAACTTGGTTGTATTCTCTTTTGTTTCATTAATAAGATAAACGACTATCATTATGGTTCCACTCATGTATCTTTGATTATGGTGTTTGAGTTGTATCTTTTCTGACTGGTACATAGTTGCATTTCCCGGATTTTATGCTTGTATTTGTCTTGTCCTTTGCTTGTGCAGATGTATTTTCACGGAGATCGTGAGGAGCGCGACCAACTGAAGCGAAAGAATGGAAGCAACAACCCTTCCACAAATATAAGCATTGGATTCGAGGTAGGCTCTCATCTTGGCCTTTATTTTGCAATTAGGAACCTGCGTGTTAGCGTGCTTGATTGTTGCTAGACCTCAGTTAGGGTAGAGGGATCGCCTTTGTCCGCAAAGGGGATTTACCTACCCAACAATTTGGCAACTCCACTGGGGATACTTTACCTTGTTGTTTGAATTGTAAACTTTAGACGGAGCCTGAAGCATGGCCAGTTAGCCTTCGAAACACTATTGCTCTGCATTAGCGAAGTAGATCAAAGCCATTTCAGTCAATCTCTGGTTTTGTTTACAAATTGAACAGCTTGGAGCTAGCTGTTGTCCTGTTCTTGTCCATTTTGTCCTTGAATTGAATTCTTGCTCTCTTTTCTAAGTTTGGGGATTAATTCTTTGCTTTTGGGTTTCCTGGGTCGGTCTGGGAAGTGCCTTTATTGTTTAAAGAGTGCTTGCCTTGGTTTGGGAGTTCTTGGCTTGATTGTGGTCATTTTTTGGCTTCATCGCGGTTTTTTATAAAACAGTCGCGCTGCCATCGCCTAGCCTTTTCTGTGATTTCTTGATCATCGCGTAAATACACCAAACAGTCGCGACGGTTCTAGAAATCGAACCATCGCGGTTAACCCATGTTCTTCCGCACTGACATCACCTTGTTGCTACGCATAGGTTTTTATCAGCGCCCTGTTGTTGTGTTCTACCCGCACTGATTCCTGTAGAATTGAATTTTTTCAATTCCACCTCCTGAATCTGTTGGTCTTGCTATCCCCTGCCTTTTCCACTTGGTTTATGACTTGATTTTTTACTGTTTAAAGATTGAAGCAATTATTTGCGAGTTTTGTTGAGGCGAATCTTGTTTTTTTCTTTGTGACCTAGTTTTATTGCTTCAACTTTGTTGGATCAGCTTTGCTTGGTTACTCATTTGCAAAGGTTCGTTTACTGCTTGCTTTTTGTTTGATTTAACCTTCCTCTTTGCTTTCTTTGCTTGGTTGTTTAAGTGATTGTTGTTGAATCAATTTTAACGTTGTTTCGATTTCTTTTCACTACCCAAGCACGGATTACAGTTGTTTGGGGTCAATCGGTTCTTTTCCACATTTGTTTGCTATTATTTCTCAAAAACTCTTTAGTGCATTTTGTCATTATCGAAAAAGAAAATCTCTTTTGCTTTGTGATAGTTAATGAAAATTAGAGCTTTTCATTTTGATTAGTGGATTAGTAATCTTAAAGAAAATTTTAGTGATTTCCATTAGCTGCATTAGGGAAATTATTTGTTGATTGTAGTCGTTTCTTTTGTATGAAAGCTTTCTAAACCCTTTTGTAATTAGCGTTCATTGAAAGGAATGATTTGCTTTGGCATATAGAGTGCATTTAGGGATTTTGAGGAATTACATACGGTAGGACCTGAAAACCGAAACGTAACTCAAGATCAACTTTAAAATAAATCGAATGAACTTAAAAACGCATTGGAACATAACGCTCACATTCTAGAGGTCTAGGCTAGAGACGTGCTCCGGCGTCATTAAACCTAGTCACTTTTGTTCTCGCATTAAGGTTGGGTGGTTCCTCCTTGTGTGATTCGATTGTGGTCTAGTACAGACTTGGGCTCCCACATACCATCGCGTATATATGGGGAGACTCCACTAGGTTTTTATCCTTGATCCATAGGAAGCCGCGTCTGCCACCTTACAAGCCGTAACGCACCGAACACAACATTCAGGAAGATTGAATGCAGGACGGAAAGTCCTTGGTTTTCATACGATTGCCAAGGTGTATAAACAGTTTTACGGATTGTCTGGTAAACCCCTTGCCTAGTTTCTCCAGAGCAGTCACTTTTTGATCCTTTTTGGACTCTGTAAAAGAAAAGGCTCTATTGAGCATTTGTCACTCCGGGCTCTTTAAACATTCGAAGGTGACTAGATTCATCTTTTTTCCTTTTCTCGACTCTTAAAACATGAAAAGGTCAAGTTGTGTCCTAATGTCCTAAAAATTTATTCGGCCACGATAACATTCACCTTGATAGATCTTGTTTGCATTTAGTTTTGAGTAGGGTCTCTTATCGTTAGCTTGTTTAGGGTCTTTGTTTGATCATCCTGGCAGATCCATCGATCCCGTCTCCCGTCCCAAGTGACCAAGGGTCTCCATTTTCTGCTACCCCTGAGACACCGGTTTGTGGCGACACTTTCCCTATTGTTCCAAGTGTCCAACCGTTGAACTCTCGTGCTCCAGAGGACGAGATTTACGACTTGTTTTGGAACCCTATTTGGGAGCCCTCTGAAGAGGATTTTCCCACTACTCCTGTTGGTGTTGCATCTCCGATGGCTTCTTCTGACATGGAGGATACATCTCCTGTGTCGAGTGGGATGCCCGTTTTGTCGAGTATTGATACTCCCATTGTGGCTACATCCCCAGTTATCTCTACGACCTACACTGTTACGCCTCTTGGTATCACAGTGCCAACGCGCTATAGATCTCTAAGGGATGCTATGAACTCTGCGACTTCCTCTTCTATGTGGGATCAAAACATTGTCCCTACCATGGGACCATTTGTTTCCCAAGTTCACCATACTGCTGTTACATCAGTTCCAACCAATCTGACCGTTTGTGTCGCGTCATCAAATCCAGTTGCTAGTGCCATTACAACATATTCTGCCGTGACTTCCGTTGCCGCTCCATCTCGAGGCCCGGTACAAAGTGGTCCATCGGCACATACTGCTAGAGTTTTCCATCCCGCAAGTGGTGCCCTACCTCTTTCTAATGTTATTTCGGCAGGGGGGGCATATTCCCAATACTTGCATAATGTCCAAAACCCAGGCGGGCAAGGCCCCTATTATGATCTTGTCAATCATCATTTGTATATATCCTTGCCAAGTGAGCCCTATATTGAGGCTTCAGTTCCATTGAGTGTGGCTTGGGGTACCGCCGGATATGGCGGTAGCTAGTTCCATCCAGGTCAAGGACAGCCATCTCAAGGACAACCCTACCAGGGTCAACCATCCTACTCGCAGCCTAATCATGGGCAGCAGTATTATGGCCAAAACTACCCAGGTCAACCTGGAGGCTCGCAAGGACAACCTTATCAGGGACAACCTTTAGCCTCTAGTGGTCTGTCTTATACATATCTTGGGCAACCTTCTGGAAACCCGGGACAACCCTATGCTCAGCAAGGACAACCTAGGCCCCAGCAGGGATACCCTTCGGGGCAACCCTATGGGAACCCAGGATGACTTTACAGTCAGCAAGGTCAACCCGGAAACCAACAAGGCTACCCTTCTGGGCAAGGGGGCCAGCATTACGCACAGCAAGGCCAGCCCACTTCTCAGCCTAATCAACCATCTGGTCTACAAGGAAAACCTTCGGTTGCGCAAGGACAACCCATCACTCATCAAGCTCAACCTTCTGGGCAAATGGGTCCATCTCAGATCCAACCAGGACAACCTTCCGGCTAGATGGCCCAACCTTCACAAGGATATCTTTCTGGGGCGGCTCAATCGGGCATGCAGATGGTTCCTGCTTTGCAGCCTCAACCCGGTTATCAACCCTAGAATCAAGGTGGGTACCAACCCCAACCTTCTTATTCAGGTGGGTATCAATCCCAACCTCCTTATTCAGGTGGGTATCAATCCCAACCTCCTTATTCAGGTGGGTATCAATCCCAACCTCCTTATTCAGGTGGGTACCAATCCCAACCTTCTCATCAAATCCCGCCTGGTTCCCAGGCTCAATATGGATACCAACAACCCCAGGGGCAAAATCAAATCGCCCCGTACCAAAATTACCAACAGGCGCAGGCCAACCCTTATCAAAATTATCAACATCCTGCAGGGGAGTATGGTAACCAATGGGGCACTGGGGGGCAGAACCACTATCAACCATCCGGTTTCGAAAATAACCCTTATGGACAAAATTCTTCTGGACAAGGCCCTTTTGGACCTCATCCATCGGGACAAGGCCAGTGGGGGAAACCAGCAACTGGATGGAATTCTGGCCCTACCTCATATCCACAAATGTCCTTCAACTCGCAGCTATTGTTTCTAGCGACGTTGGAACTGCCTGATGTGTCGAAGTTAACAAATGATCCCATTTTGCATAATCCACAATGGCCACCAGTTCCAACTAAGATACCTAGCGACTGTCCCAAATTTGACGGCAAAGCCGGAGAAGACCCTCCAGCCCATGTAATGACGTATCACTTATGGTGTCCATCTAATTCATGGCTCGATGATTCGATTTGACTTCGCCTCTTCCAAAGGACTCTCACTGGTTCTGCCGCTAAATGGTATATTGAATTGACCCGCGCGTCATTTCAGGATTTTAATTCATTGGCTATGGCATTCCTTAATCACTTTCAGTTACCCATTCGGTACGAGACAGGGACCCATCTCCTTACGTCTCTTAAGCAAGATACAGCTACGCATATCTCCGATCATATACATGGATGGAGAAGGTGTCGCCGGTTGATTAAGTTTTGGATTCCTGATCAACTCCTCACCGATTGGTTCACGACTTCCTTTGTCCCTAAGATTGCACGGGACATTGCTATGGGAGCCTGCGTGACTGAAGAGCAAGCGATCGCGCGTGCTCAGTACCTGGACTTAGTTTACTCTCAGTCAGGTACCTTGTATGAGTATTTTCCGGACGCCCCAAGACCCGATACATCCAAGGCTTCGCTGAAGCCATCTTTCGATGGAGTTATTGGCTCTGTGAACCCGGCCTCTAAAAAATCATCTTCGAACCCTGGGAAGAAAAAGTCAGGTGCTTCTAACGAAAACACTTCTCAGGGTGGTTCAAATTCTGGTAGTACTTCCGAGGTCAACGCCATCCAGTCCACCACAGCGGGTAAGGCCTCGAAAGGAAAGAAAAAGGGAAAAGGAAAAAATAAATCTGAGCAACCTAAACAGGAATCCTCCAAACCTCCAGCCGAGGAAGGAGCTAAGCGCAAACCCAAATATCCTTGTCTCATTTGTGAGTAGGATCACTACACTAAGGACTGCCCAAGGCGATCCAAAGTTAGTCGCTTTTTGAAAGGTGCTCCTGGGGTTCCTGGAGAACCTTTTCCCTCTCAGCAAACTCAAATGGTGGTTGATCCGTCTTCTTCTCCCTTTGGTTTCCAAGTCTTCATGGCCGGATCTATTCCTGTTCATGTAACGACTCAAGAAAAGGAGTATCCGTCATCCGCCAGGAAGGAGCTCGAGGTTCCCTCAAGTGCTCCTTCGTCCAGCTCTGGTCCACTCCATATTGAGAGACCAAGTACTGAGACGACCATCCGAACCCCTCCTAAAGGAGTACTCAAGAAATCTTCTTACAACCCGAATGCTTGTGCTGCCCAGCACTATAACATCGTAGAGGACTTAGCGCAGGCTCCGTCGGCTATGTCCGCCTTAGAAGTTCTCCAGAGCTGCCCCCCTCAGAGGAAGTCCCTGCTATCGGCCATCGGTGGCATCGACCCGGCAGATTCAGATCTGATTACCTTCGATATCGAGAGCCATGTCCCGAGGTTGCCTCATCAGATCGCTTTTCTTATCCAAGTCATCATCAACTAAAAAATGATTCATCGTACAGTTATTGATGAGGGCGCGTCAACTTGCATTATGTCTATTCTTTGTTGGAAAGCGATCGGGTCTCCGACTCTGAGCCAGTCTCCTACGACCTTGGAAGCTTTCAATGGGTGAGAATCCCGTCCTTATGGTATTCTTCAACGATTGCCAATCACCTTAGAAGGGAAAACCATGGAAGTAGAAGTTAAGGTCATTGACGTGAATCTCACATACAACCTCCTTCTAGGCCAGAGTTGGATGTATGCCATGCGTGTCGTGGCTTCATCCCTTTTCCGTGTCATCCGTTTCCCTCACCAAGGGAAAATTGTCACGGTAGACTAGCTTTCCTTCTTCGCTTCCTCTTCTGAGGGAAATGTACCTTTCATTGAACATATCTTTGTTCCTTTTGAAAGTGTGGGAGCCGGGCTCTTCAAAGAACCCACCCTCATGGGTGTCTTCTCCCTCCCACCCCCGAACCTTGCTTCGCTTGGTTTGGTCTCTGCTCGCTCTGATCCTTCATTGCACTCTGCTGCGACCCTCGGTCCCTCTGCCAAAGGGGGCACTGATCCTCTAGCTTGTAAACGTCGCTCGGCCAGGGGGCATGGGCAGATCATCGGTGCCGTTGATCATTTTATACAATAGGCCGAGTGATGCCTACATTATCTAGGCCGATTATGCAACAGTGCGATAAGGCAAAGTCCTGAAAAGGGCTTGACTTGAACTAAGTATCATGCGCGTGCTTTATTTTTGTACATATGTATGCTTCCAGCAGTGTGTTGTGTGTGCGAGTTTATTTAGTTTTTATCTCAGTGTGTTGGCATGATTGCTGCTTATTGTGTCTTTTGCTTCTTGAACAGATGTCTGGATCGCCTTACGTTGGTTTCGCTGATGGTGCTTCCCGCAGTACCCACAACTTGTCATCTGTAGCATGGGTGATCTACGATCCTTGTGGTGAGTTAGTAGATATTCAAGGGGTGTGTTTGGGTTGTACAACAAACAATGTTGCCGAATATAGTGTTGTGATTGAATTATTAGCTGAGGCGATTAACCTCGGAATTCCCACATTGGTTGTAAACTTAGATTCTCAACTTGTAGTCTACCAGCTCAACGGGCGTTATTCCGTCAGAGATCATCGGATTTTAAGGTTGTATTTATGTGTTAAGTTATTGGAAATAGATTTTGATTTCATTACTTATCAACATATTCCAAGACGACTTAATGCAGTAACCGATGCATTAGCTAACTATGTATTGGAAAGACATTTGCATAATATGTAAATCAACATAATACAAGAAGCATAAAATACAATAAATCATAACACCATGTATATATATATATATATATATATATATATATATATATATCGTGTGGCGCACTGAGGCACTCAAAAAATAAATGTACATGTCTGGATAGAGTTTGTGTTCTCCGTACATCTGAGACACATGTCTCTCAAAAAATATGTAGAAAATAAAACCTAGGAGTCTAATCACGGTGGTGCTCATGATAGCACATCACCGCGCGCACCAATCGTCTCAGCAGACGATGGACGCAAGTCTGCACCCCTACTATGTGCCTCTGATATGCGAAAGGCACATTGGCCAATCTGGCATAACCCGAAATCCCTTGGCTGAGCCCCTCAAGATTTTTTTCAGCTCCTCCCCCACGGTACCCCCTGCCTGAGGGTCGGCTGGGGGTTGGCCTCTCAGCACTGTAGGAGACAGGCAGGCTGGTCGCTCTGGGCCCACGTCTTCATATACATACAATCGTCATCAGAACGGGCATGTATTAAAAAGACAAAAAAATGAAAATACATAAAACATCAAAATCAACAAGTTCATACCTAACTCCTCCTCCCATTCCTCCCCCTCTGGTAATGGAAGGTCTGGGTCCCCCATGAAACTGGTTCCCGCATAAGGCCAATCCTAGATCACGATCAGCTATCGACGAAGCCATATGAAAAACTCAGGATGCCATGACATCTCCTGGCCCCCTCCTCTGGGCATCAATGCTGCCCAGCGAGCCATCCTAGGCTCTTGTGGCAATGGATCTGCCACTACGGCTCTCTGGATCTGGAAAAGTGGTATTCGCTCTAGGAAGAATGACACCACAATCGAGCCATATGCGGACTGTTTCACATCTGCACGCTTACAATTTGTGAGCTGCCTTTTGATATTAGTGGTCACAGTTGTAGCCCAATCAAAGACGGTGGGGCTGAGGCATTCCGTCGCGAGTATCAAATGGTTCTTGCTCACCTCATGGGGCGCTTGTACCCCAGCTGCACGTGTGATTGTGAATAGAATCACCTTGAGTGTCAAATCCCGGATGGTGTTGATAGCCACCTTAGCACTATGTCTCTCGAATTGTGCTTCCGGGCACACTCGGGCTTTTACTTCGCCTACCTTCTCCCCAGAAGGTCTACTGCCAGTCAAAATGGGAACTGCCCCTCTCCGTGACAACCAGGTGATGAAATATACATCAGATACCTCAAGCTCTAAGGTCTGGTTCCGTAGACGAAATACTTGGTCATCCACATCCCAGGCATCAATTATGAACTGTAGCAACTCAGGTTGAGACTGCATATATGATGTAAGGAAGAATTTTTTGAGGCCACAATCCCTCAAAGCATTCATGCACCCCTCATACTCAATTGCCAAGGCATCCATGGCATCATGTTCTCTTTCTTTCCACTCTACTACCATTTCGGCTTGTTTCCTGCACCCACAAGGACAAATACACCATCATTAGAACATTGGTAAATTTATGATCCAAGAAAAATTCAAATGCAATGGGTAAAACCATGGGAAAATTTGAGTTGCGCGGTTAGCGCGACTGTTTTTAAAACAGTCGCGCTAATGGCGCAATCCCCTTGGGTAATTTACCCCATTAGCGCGGGTCCGTGACAGATACCTGCGCCAATGGGGCGAAGCCCTAAATTTGAGAATCCCCCTTGCAGAGGCTCAATCAGGGATCAAATGCATAAAAAATGGTATATAAATGGAGCTAACGGAAGCGCCTCTTACCTGGAGCTGACGAGATCGCGAATGGTTGCACGGCTTGGCTGTATTCACCCCCTAAAGTTTGCTTCCCAAACAGAGCGCTCTCACTCTTCAAGAGGTAAAAAGTAAATGTAATTCTATTTTTTACATTTTCACCCTATTTATAGACCTTTTAACTCATTTTTGGGTTTAGAAAAGTTATTTTTGAATATTTTAATGTATTTTTGGTCGAAAATGGGTTTTACATTTGCTTCTTGTGCAGCGACAGGTCTTTTACGTATCTTTGATGGTGAAACGAGTTGTATTTTATACTTTTTCGGACTCGGTAAATACATGAAAAAGTCACTATGGAGTCATCTTTCAACTCTTTTCTGACTCGCTAAACGTGAAAATATTTCCAAGTTATTCCTCTTGACTCGTTAAACGTAAATAAGAGGCGGTCGTTTTTAAACTCTTTTTCCGACCGTATAAAGAATGAAAAGATCGTCAGGCCTTTGTCGTTTCAAGTTCGTTAATGGGAGCAAAACGACGTGATATCGATCACTTTTCTACTTTTTTGGGTTGGTGTCACTACTCACGAAAAGTACTCCTCGGTCGTAATGACCGGGCGGTTCTTTCGAGCATAGTTTTATACTTTTGCGGGCTCGAGAGACACAACTTTACGAAAAAGGACACCCCTGGAGTTTCCTTTTCGCGGCCTTTTCAAACTCTCTAAACATGAAAATTTGCCGAGTTTTTCCTTTTTCAGACTCGTTAAAACTTTAATGGCATCGGGTTTTGTCGTAATGACAGCATTCAAGCATATGCTATCCCCATCAAGCTTGCCATCCAAAAATAATCAGGGTACTCACTAGAAATGGTGGGGGAATAAAGGAATCATAATCGTCGTCGTCGGCAGTATGTCGCTCTTGAACATGGAACTTTCTGCATTTGTGTCTGGGTGGGGACATCTCATCTCGTTTCACACTTGCCTCCATGGGTTTGGGTTATCCTATTTGACCATTCATCTGCTCATCGTTTTGTCATCATGACCCCTGATCATTTGACATCAAATACTTCCAAATCTATTGTTGTGCCGCCGATATGTTCAAGAGAAGTTGACCTCTGTAGAATACTCAACCTCCCTCCGATATCTCACACAAAACATGTTGTCCCTCTTCGTCTCGTGTCGATGATGTGGGAAACATTATGGCCCACCTTCGATCGGGATCACTTCCTGTCGACTTTAGCTCATTATCTAGGAAGGTGACCTAGAGACTCCCTTCAGGTACCTTGGAGCCTGCATGCCTCGATGGCAGGTTCTTCGTGTTCGACGAGAGGTTTTCATCATTGGCCTTCGATCGGATGATTCTGCGGGTGTTCGACACCGGCTCATTGATTCGTACGCCATGGATTGTACCTATAGTACCTTGAGGACCATCGTCATTATTGGTGGTACCTCTCGCGTCTGTTAACAGTTTTCATCATTGACTGGTAATCAAACGATGTTCATGCATGTTTGACTTCGACTCCTGTATTCACATGCTTGAACTTGTACTGTGCTCGGATCGAGTTGGAGCGCAAGACCCTGGATTGTGCATATCGAAATTCGGGCTGCATTTTGTGGATTATTGTAATCATTACATGACTCATTTATTGGATGGCTGTGACCATACCTGAGTCCATTTATTGATCCTCATCGGATGGCTGTGTCCATGCCTGGGATCCAGTTTTTATATATGCTTTGTTATGGATGGCTGCGCCCATACCACATATATCATGTACTTGAGATATCAGTTGTACTTCTTTTCACAGGTTCTCTGGCAGCAGTGTTTTCAGTCACACATGTTCTTGTAAAATACTTCACCCCTCTCTCTCTCGGGCCTCATGCTTTAGGGGGCATTTGTTACACAGCAATTTGTCACCGTTTGTCACCATCCCTGTTACCCCTCTCCTGCATCTTGGAGGACTCATTCTGGGACTTGTAAGAAGTGACAAGACTTGAAACCACTGGCATCATTCACCTCTGAACATCAGCTTCATATGCCATGAAGACATCTCCTGCACCTTGCCCTTAAAAATAACCCTTTTTGCATTAGCACTGGTCCACTATGTACTGCCCGCGCCAATGTGGAAAATCCTATAAAAGGGGTGCGCCATTAGTGATCTGTCCCAGAGTCGCAATCGTGCCAACCTTTTTGGGCAAAGTTTTGAACCAATCAACCTCCGAAAGTTCTATCCCACTCATTCCCCAATTGAATCCAGGTCAAGTGAGGATGGTTTGGCTTCGAATCTCCTTGAATGGGAAGTAGTTTGCCACCATTCCATAGAAGTTTCCAAGTGATGAAGCCAAATCCATTATTGTTGTGATTGATCTTATCTCTTCCTTTTCATCTATAAAAGCTTGTCTCCATGGCTTGAGCAAGCTAGTTCTAGTTCTAGTGGCAATACTTGTGCCGAAAGGAAGATATCAAGAGATTAGAGTTGCAAGAGCCTTCTTTGTATCCATAAGGCTTAACTTAAGTAGGGAGATCTTGTCACCAAAGAGAGAGAGGCTTGTTCCTCATCCCTTCAAGCTTTGCAAGACTTGTGTAGCTGAGCACCCAGCCAAAGGAGGACTTGATGTCAAGACGCTGGTTGTATTCTCCTTTGTTGATTATTAATAATAGATGACTATCATTACGGTTCCATTATCATTGTACTTGTAATGGTTGATGTTGAATTATATCCTTCCTGAATGATGTATAATTGCATATATTAGATTTCAAGCTTGTGTTTGTGTTGTTTTCTTTGTGTGCAGGTGTCCATTCACAGAGATAGTGGAGGATTGTGATCGGTGAAGACAAAGGAATGTGGGCGACGTCTCTTCTACGAAAAAAAGCATTGGAACTCAAGTAGGTCTTCATCACCTACGTTTTATTTGCAATTAGGAACTTGCGTGATAGCATTGTTTGATTTTTGCTAGACCCGTTTTGGGCTAGTCGGGATCGCCTCTATCCGTAGAGGGGATTTACCTATCAGAAAGGCTTTTGTGGCCCCTTCATTCCCCTTCTGCACTAGGGGGGCGGGGGCGCCCGGGGCGTGTGGGGGAATGAAGCGATCGCTTATTGAACTTTTTTTCTAAATCGTAGAAAATTTGCAACCGACATGATACATTATTCGAAATCTCTTCCAGAACCCCATTGTCAACAGGGAATGGTGCATCTCACAGGGGTTTGTTGTTTGGAACATTTGGAAAGTAAGGAACATAGTAGTATTCGATTCAGAGAACATCCAGATTGAGCAGGTCTGGAAAAATGCGATGAGTAGTATTAAAGAAATTATTTTAATCTCATTATTGATTAGATGAATATTGGAGGGTGGCATATAGAGAATGGGTAATCTTAGTCGTGATTGACCTCAATCTGGCCCTCTCCGTCCCTAGGCCCAAGTGCTCTTAAAGACCACTCCCCAAATGTTTTCAATAACCTACGACAGGGATTCCTCGAACTAAACCTTGACAAAGCCTCCACAGGCAACCCAGGTCCAACTGGCCTAGCGGAATACTTTGGAACGACAAAGGGAAAATTGTGAAAATTTATGGAGCCTCATGCAGTAGCAAAACCAATAATGTGGCAGAGTTTCTACCATTGGAAAGAGGAATACAAGTTGCAACAAGTTTGGGGGTGGCTAAGCTGTAGGTCATGGGGGACTCTCAAATAGTGATTGTCATACTGGAAAAATTGATAAATGGGTCCCCCCTAAGCTGAGTGATTAAGAGTTGGAGGTTGGAACTCATCAGTGAACATATTCTCTCAAGGATTACTTCTTTTGAATATGTAGTTACGGAGCATGTTGATCGAGAGGGAAATAAGGCATCAGGAAAGATTACTAATTAGGATTGTGATCATCAGGACTAGGAATACATCAGGGAATGGCCCCCTCACATGTAGGATACATCCATGGAATATTTGAGCAAGATCATGGCCTCAGAGGAAGCCTCCCCAATGGGGGTGAGGAACAGAGATGAGTATGTTCTCAAGGGAATGCATGGGCGCTGATGGTAAGCACATGGCTACAGGATGGCGGGATGGCCTCACGACCATCCCATATTACCTTGATTACAAGAGATGGTTAATACCAGTGTGGGAAACCCCAATTCACATTGGGTCTTATGGAGGGTCGTGAACACATTAACATTATGGAGGGTGGTGGGGGTGTTCGATGGTCATTCTGCAATGGAAATATTTTTGGAGCCTATGTGTGGAGTGTTGGGTGAAGAGGAAGGTGTTGTAGAGGTGCTCTAGGCCAGCCAAAGGGATGACATTATTTTATAAGGTTTCACCCCTGTTGGTGGGTGTAGGTAGCTATCAATTTTCGAATTGGGCTTGGTAAGAGAAAGTCCACTAGGAATGTGGTGTATTTGCGTCTAAAGGGGGTGGTTTGCTATGGCTTTTGCTTTGTTTGTTGTCATTTTAGTTTGTTTTGGTTGTGAATTTTCCTTTGATGTAGAGGGATTATTTAAGTGGACCTCCCCATCCAGTTCACAGGGTCCTAGGTTGTGGGGTGGTACCATTAGCAAGCATGTCATGGGTTTTGTTTTGTTGTAATTATGAGGGGTGACTTCATGGGTGGTGTATGTTGCTAACTTGAGGTGGGAAATAGCTTTGTAAGTTGTGGGTGCATGGTGATGGAGGGAGAGGAGGTTCATTTGAATTTGGTGGTTTTGATCCCTACGTGCTTTGTTTTAGAGGTATTTGAAGGGTGGTATTCCTCTTGATTAGGTCGTGTTGGGGTTTCAAGAATAATGTCGGTTCCTCATTTAGGGTGGTCTTTGGTCTAGGCATGGCCTAATTTGGGTGGACCAAGCATGGCAAAGTCCTTGCCTCAGCTCAAGCTAGTGTCAGGCAATGATATAGGGGTTTTGGAAGCTCTAAGTGTAGAGGGTTCAATCAACGCGGCTCAGGAGGAAAATTTGGTGGTCGTTCAGGGCATTATGGATGTGTGGGGTCAGTAGCTCGAGGTGATATATGTAGGGGCTTAGCTGAGAGTCGGGGTCACTTTCCTCTGCCCTTTCTATAGTGAGAGGGTTCACTTTGTCATGGTGGTTCTGGGTTTTGTGTGCTAGTGTGAATGGGTGGCCACAATTAGTGACAAGGTTACTACATGGAGCACTACCAAGATGTGGTTAGGTCAATTATGGATCATCTGGAGAATTCTGAGTGGGTTAGATAGGAGGCGAATGCTAGATTGGTATCAACTCTGAACAATATTTCCAATGGCATACCCAAAAATGTGTTATGGTGGTAATGTGTGGCTAGAATTTACTATCAGAGAAGGTCGAGAAACTAGAGGCTTGGATGTCCCATTTCAAGGAGCATGTCTAATTCTCCTTTCATCCTCCACAACCTCCTGGTGCAACTTTGGACAACCCAACATCCATAATCTCTGATGACTAGCATGGATGTAGGTGTTTTATATGTTCTGTCTATCTATTGAGGCCCATGGCATTTGAAATTATAAATTGTCTCTCTCTTTGATATTTTTCTTCATTGACCTATGCTTTCGGTGGTAGTCAACAAACCTAGTTGGGGTGAGACTACCTACATTTTTTCACTGATGTATTTCATTTTGAAACTATGAATAGAAATTTTACTTACGGAAGAATAAAAATCATGTAGATATTATTAGGTTCACTAGATGTCCTAAAAATTGTGACAAAATCGAATCAAATAATCCATATTGAGATGTATTCGCAACAAGAAGCATAGCTAATAGTTTCATTGTAGCACAGTTCATGCCTTTCCCACTAATTAATTGCTTAATGGTTGTGCAGAATGTAGAGAAAATTATGCACAATGAAATATATCCACAAAAAGCTCCCCACTGAGTGAATTAACATAACTCATATTTTTACGGGAGTTTCATAATCACATTTGCACTCTATACATCGACTCCTTTTCACTCCATACATGGGCTCCTCTACACGCTGAACACATCATTTTGTGACCTATGATCTTGGAAAAACTAGTGCACACATTTTGTCAGGGGACTCCAAGCATAATGTCTTCACTTCTTCACTTCCTCGCTAACGTAATATCCAAATGTGACAAGAATTTTTTTCTACAAAATGACAAGCATTAATTGGCACATTGTAGCCTAATATTGCCTCAAACACCATCTATAACACTCAAATTACACTCATTACAAAACAATAGTGCAATCAAGAATTCCTGAACTTTGTTGTCACTTTATTCATATTTATCTAGGTATTATTCGATTTGGAAAAATGTACATTATGAAATTGAATATCACATCAACTTTATGATCCTTCTTCATTTATGCAGAGAAAGTTTGATATATTAAAATTAATTGTTATATTAATGCATGTTATTGAAAGTAATTTACAATACTTCAACAAAATTGATATATTAGTCCATTGAATCTGACATGGCTATCCATCGGTCAATGGTGTGAATGGATTTGTATGTAAAAAAATTCTCGTTGCATACAAACAAGATACATACGATAATGATAGAAAAGTATACACATCATTTAAAAATAAAATTAAAAAAATGTGCAGAGTTTCTTCACAGTAAACTTCCACACAACACTAGTTTAAAATTAAATTATTATTATTGTTTATTCTATAGGTAATTGTGCGGAAGTTGATTGTGCATAACCTCGGAAAAATGAACTTCCACATAATTAGATACACAATAGACAATAACAATAATAATAATTGATGCGGCTGATGAAAGCCACATATGAGGTGAAGTCGTGTCCTACTTACACCTAGAATGTGGTGGTAGGTGGCCGAGATGCCACCATTTGTTCTGAAGTTATAAATAGAAAAGGAGATATGCCACATATTTAACCACATTTTTCATATTAATATAAGTATATTATAATTTATATATAAAAAATCATGTTCACTCTATTGCTTAGTATATTTTATTATGAGATATATCATTTGGTGAAGCATTAGGTAGTAAAGCAAAAAAACATAATAAAATAAAAAATAACAACATAACAACATAATGTTGCTTCAATTAAAAATATAATAGGAACTTAAAAATTATAATCATAGTTGCCTGAACCAAATAATGGTGCTTAAATAGGAACATCAATTGTTGATGCTTCTACATAAGTGCATCAAAAATCTATAATATTTTTGCAAACACATTTAGCATTCTCTTCACTCAATTAATAAATGTACATATGTACTAGTATCAATGCACTTAAAGATATTGTGGCACTTCAAAGATAGTGCGCTTAATTAAACATGCCACATTGATATTACATTTGCATGAATAATTGGTAATGTTGTAGTCTAGTTGTTATACGTTTTGGAGCTTTAATTTAGAGATTTTGTTTATATGAATAAGCAATGTATGGAGATTTTATTGTGGATATCTTTCCATAGAGTGAAATATCTGCACAAACAAAGATTTGAAGTAAATTTCCACACAACATTTTTCTATTTAGGTGAAGAAACTATTTAAAAATAAAAATTACGATTATTGATGCAATACATTAATGAGCAAACGATTGAATTAATGTTGACAATGAAAGTTGTAGTTAGATATATATTTTATTTTAAAGCTTTTGTTTGTTTTGTGTGGAGG
This sequence comes from Pinus taeda, assembly GCA_000404065.3. Lineage (NCBI taxonomy): Eukaryota > Viridiplantae > Streptophyta > Pinopsida > Pinales > Pinaceae > Pinus > Pinus taeda. The sequence goes on along the minus strand of APFE031545875.1, from coordinate 11,124 downwards.
TTTTCATTGTGCAGATGTGTAGACTTACTTCGCACAATTAAATCCTTCAAACCTCTGCACAAATTCACTTAAACTATGATTGTTGCATTCTTCACTATTGCAATTATTTTGTGTCATGATTTTGAAGTCTCTCATTATTTTTGCGGTCAAACTTCAAGAAACACTTCTGCAACCATCTTTGAAGGTCTCAATCTAGATATAGGTGGCTTCATAACCTAGGAACCCCTTATATTCAGACGAGAGAAATCCTTTGCAACACATGATATGTGGTTGATCAATGTAAGTGTTGAGTCTCTCTCCCGCATTGGAGTTGTCAGAAAGGGTGGATCCAAAAAAGCTATTCTTCTAAAGAGACTCTTCAGCTACTCGAAGGTGAGGGATTTATATAACGATGGTTTCTTGCTTTGGCTTACTTCCTCTTTTGCAAGCCTTAGGATTTATATCTTTAAAAAAATAAGAATTCAAACAAAAGTAGGTTTGCCTCAAAATATAATAGAAGAGAATGTTAAAGTCTGGTTGAACTAGAGAATGGAGGGAAATAGGTTTTCCCTCTTCTTAAATGATGTGTGGCGAGATGGTGGGAAACTCTGAAGGAACTAGGTGTAGCCTTGCTCATTGATAACTCCCACTCCATGATTTTTGTGAGTTCCAGTGATAGCATAGCACTTCTAGAGATGGGAGCTTTAGAGAATTCAATATTGGAATAATTTATGTGAAGGTCTCAAACAATCGGTGCTTGGTCAAACCCACACTCAGAGAGAATGATGGGCATGTGAGAGATGGTGTGCTAAGAAATATTAGGCTACAATGTGCCAATTAACACTTGTAGTTTTGAATAAATAACTCAATAATTAACTCTATTTATCATATCAAGAATTAACTCTATTGGGAATTATGATATTTATATATGGGTGTATTTCTATTAAAAAAATTAACAACATTATAGAGTTATTGTTAAACACACATGGTGAACGAGAGAAAATAGAAAAGATAAAGCTTGCATTACAATTTTATTAACAATAGATATACATTTATAGTACAATATGCTGACCGTTGGGATTCAAATCCCAAGGTCCCTTGGACTGCTTTGTCTCTTTAGCTTCCACACTAACCCATTTAGGATTAGGTGTCCAACATTCCCCCCCTTAATCCGA
>APFE031545862.1:0-10968 GCA_000404065.3 Pinus taeda | reverse complement strand
ACATTTACTAAGGAGTAGACATGGTCCTCTCCATGTAATTACATCTCACATTTCCAAAGGTACTCCTAGCTTACTTGGGATAAGAGAAGTCAACTATAGGGATGGGTGAGAAGTGAATGACATTAATGAGAGGTGGTTGAGATGGAGAAGGGAAGGAGGGTATAAAAAGGGAAGGGGGGGGAAGTCTTTGGAGGGAGGTTTTGCTTATGATGGTAGGGGTTGGTTGTGATTGTTTGGACTTGATATGATTTTGGGGAGACCTTGGAAACCTATGGAGGTTTCTTGGGTTTGAGAGAAGGAAAGTATTGTTATCTGGTTTTGCACATTCTTCTTGAAGACACACTATATCTGGTTGGACTCGGGCACGGAGGGCTAGGGAACCTGTGGAGGTTTCCTGGGCTAGGAATTTGTTTCCTAGTTAGCTAGGTGGTAAATCTGGTTGGGTCGGTGAGAAGGAGCGTTCAGCTGGAGCTATAAGACAAAGGTATCATCATCAACCGCCGGAACAGGTATTTTTCCATGGACTACTCTGATTAAGTTGATATCAATGGAATGCTCACCTTAATTTATATTGCTTATGATAAAATGATAAGATGTTAAATGTTTAAAGCTTTGTGAGAATGTCAGCAAGCTCCTTTTATTACTTGCAAATCAATAGGAAAATAGATCTGTTAGTGTATAATAGATTGAGGCTCTAATAGTAGGAATCAGGTTCTTACACATGGTATCAGAGCGAGGTTCAACCTCTAGGACCTATGGACCCTTATTTTGGCTTCCTTCTCAAATTGTTAATTTAATTTTACCTCCTCTTCCATACTCTAATTATTTTAAGCTCAAAAGCCCCTCCTTGGACTTTTATTTTAAAACCCTTTTCCCAGGCTCTTATGCCGCTGAATTGTTGTCTCTTGTGAGCAAGGAGAAGCCACGGCCGTTGCCAGGCAACGTGGTGGTGCGGATGACTGCCAGTGTCATGAATCCCATTGATCTCATCTACATCCGCGACGGCTCCCTGAAGCGTTTCGAAGACAAGGGTGCAGTCCACGAAGGAGTAGGCGTTGTAGATGAGATTGGCAAAGGGGTAACATCATTTAGAGTCGGGGAGCGAGTGATACCACTGCTCTTTTGGAAATATTACTGCGGTAGAGGAGAAGGGGCGTGGCAGGACTACGTTGAAGTGGCGGAGGAGTCTGGTACCCGTTCCTGACACGATGTCGGATGCCCTGGCTACCCAATTCATGATCAATACATGGACACTATGTATGGGATGCTTCTGGACCTCCAAATTCCGAAGGGCCACTATATTTTGCAAACAGCGGCTGGATCTGTGCTCGGAACGCATGTTTTCTATCGCTCATCCTCCATCCACTAATTTTAATCGATTATTAGTTTTCCATGGTTATGGATCAATCACATACAGCATGCAATTTTTTATCTAGCTTCGTGGGTAGTAGGCATAACTCTAATTGGTAGGCATAACTCTAGGTTAGTTATTTATGCCTGCCAAGGGGAAAAGTTCTGTACCAATCATATTTGGATGTAATGTTTTTATGGGTAGAAACACTTTCAGGCGTAGAAAAATAGCTTTTGGTTGGTATTCCCCCGAGCAGGTTGTTTCCAGAAAAAAAATTGTGACCTTCATGGCAGTCAACTTTCCAATACCATATGGTATGTAGCCTGGGAGGTCCTTGTGACTAAGATTAAGAGCCCACAGTCAGGGAGAGCTACTAGCTGTGCAATCTACACCTTCCCAATCACAAGGGCTGGAATACGAGGTAATCCATCCTTTCAGATTATTCAGTGGTTTCTGAACACTTCTCATTAATCTTAATGAGATGCTGCCCTTCTTGATTCAGCCCATTGAGCTGAATTGAAGGTTGGAAACAGCAATTCTCAATGCAAAGCAGTGAGCTTCTACAAAGCTCTCCATGTTATTTGAAAAGGCCACTGTTCTCGGCACTGTGAAATGTCCCATGTTTAGAACTGTCCAGCAGGTTTTGTCTCATTATTCATCATAAGTAAAAAACAAAATACTTCACAAGTCTCTGCTAATCATTCAAAATGGAAAACTTGACATTCTGCTGAAGGGATCCTTCAAAATCAAGTCCATGATTTCACATCACTTCTCTAAAGGTGGGATCTGGGGATTTGAGATCCCTGCTACGAGCACAAGCAGGGAGAATACTCACTGAAGTGACTGATTTGAGTTTCATGCCAGTCTGTTGAATTTAGTCAAAAAAGATTCAATACCTCAAGGCAGTGGCCATTTGATCATAGCCAGAAATCATAGAATTCCACAAGACCACATCTCTATGCAACATCCTGTTGAACAATTTCAAGGCCTTCTCATACTGCTCATTTTGCCTAGATGCTCCAGTCATGGTGCGCTCTAAGACTCAATATCTCATTGATGCATTTCTTTTCGAACACATCACATACATTATCTATATTTCCACATTTGACATACAGGTCTACAAGCATACTACTGCCAAAATAGAATGCTTTGCATACTTTGTATTTGGCAATGGTATGTATTTTTTTAAGAGCAATTATTGAAAAGATCCTTCACTACATCTGGCACCAATAACTGAGGCCTATATTATTAAATTCTGGCAGGGCAGCATTTATCAATGTCATTGCTTGATCTTTCATCATCTAGTCCATCTATCACCTTTTGTATTGAAGCTTCAGCTTGCTAAACCTGATTCAAGCTTCTGTTCTACTGAAACTTTGACAGACTGAAGGGAATCCACAGAAACCTCTTTTTCATAATGGATGGCCTTATCTCAGCTCAATGATCAAAGGAAATGATTAAGTGGTAAAATTGAAATTTTTTATTTTTGTTATTTAAAATACATTTTAGAATGCATAAATAAATTTAGCACAAAAAAAAAACATTTGTGGGGTATTGAAATTTTATACATTAAACAATTTAAACTCAAACTCAAGTTTTTTTTTAAATTTTTGTTGAATAATTAAAAATAACCAAAAAAAAATGTCTTAGAAAAATCCATTAAGCTTTTCTTTTATAAAGCCTTTTTTGTTTAGCTATACAATTAATTATTATTATTATTTTAAATCAAAATGAGTAACTTTGTTATTAAATTTGCATTTATTTACAGCCAATACACGAAGATTACATTGCTAAATTTCAATACCGACTCATAATCAGATTGACTATAAACCCTTTACATGGAGAGACACTCGTTAAAAAAAAGTTACAAACCCACAAAAAACACCAAAAGACACCTATAGCTAGCAATCTTCTATGTGCAAATTAATCATTTCCAGTTGCTAGTTTGTTGAGATCAATGTCTCACTTGCCTAGATCCCCCTGAAGTCGGTCTTGACTTGTATGGTTATAGGTTATTGAGATAAATGTCTCACTTGCCTAGATCCCCCTGAAGTCGGTCTTGACTTGTATGGGTATCTCTGCTGATCTTGAAGTCCATTATTATATCTCGGAGCACCTCCACTTCATTTATCAAACATGAGATCTAACGCTAGAGAACGACAATTTTATCAATATGTTCCAACTGTGAGTGATACAGTGGACAAAATGTAACTTGCAAGTCATAATTAGCCCTTTGTAGGGCTTCATGAGCAGACAAACAGTGAGAGAAGGGGCTTGCTACCGAAGAAGTCTCAGAATTGAAGTGAGAATTCATGATGATACGCGGAAAGAGGCTACGAAGGGTGCAAACTTCATGAGAATATAGCCAGACCCCCCAAGGTGACTGTAGAGAGGAGGTAATCCACTAGAATTGGAAGAAGAGAAGGGATTGCAGATTCAAAACTAATGACTCTCCAATTGATGATACCCCAATCACATATTGCACCGTGCTAATCAAATAAGCTTCCTTTCAAGTTAGCAGCGCAGAAAAAATTGACTGATAGCCGAAAGACCTAGAATTGACAGACTGCCTCTGAATCGAAGGCTTCCTTAAAACCTCTTCATGCAGAAGAGACCGAGTAAGTCTAAGAACATCCGTGGAGGGGAGCCCAGGCATTGCCAGAGTGGTTTGAGAACCAGAGAGCCCCTTTCGCCACAGCCAATCTTGCCACTGAGGTAAATGTGGCCTCATTTGGAGGAATTTGCTGTGAATGCATCTGTTGATAAATTTCAAAGCCTCTCTTCAGAGCCAATTCCATCATTTCTTCAGTAATTTCTATCTCAGCCTCATCTTCTGAGGTACCATCCTTATCCTTCTCTGCCATCTCATGATCCCCGTTTGAAGGGTGGATATCGTGTTCATATCTACTATTATCCTCACTCCCACTCTTTGCAGACCTGAGATTACCCATGGCAGCAGATGAGCACATATATACAGAAGCACATTGTAGTGGTGCTGGTTGAGTTCAACACCTTCTGACAGTGCTTTGTCATACAGTGATATTGCTTCCAGTAAGTCTCCTCGTTTGGAACACATGTCAAGGCCAAATCTTAACTTCCCTTCTGGCGAATGCCTCCTCTTTTTCTTTGATTGAGTGGATTCAGCTCTCTCAAAAACAATAGTTTGGCTATTAAGATTAAGAAATACAGCAGCATTATGAGTACCTTTCTCGTCATTTGCAGTGGCAATTGCTGAAGTAGAAGACTCTCTTACTGGAACCAAATTGGAACTCAATGCAGGATACCCTGTTTTGGAAGGTTTAGAAGATTTTTTCTCCAAAACAGAGGTGCCTAGGTTCTTGTTTTTCTTCACAGCAGGGATAACTTGCTATTTTCTCTGACTGGGCAGTTTCTGACTTGAATTGCTTTCGTAAGCGTCACTGTTTCCATGGCTTTGGCTTCTTGATTTTGTGAAGGAACCTGTAGACTGAACCAAACCAGGAGGATGCCATCTTCTTCTGCTGATTTTGACAGAAACTGGAATGCTTTTGGTGGTGAAACGCGAGGGGAAGTTAATAAGTCCATCTTGCTTGCAAGAGGCATCGCTATTGAGCAGTAGATTGGAGTTTGCTTTGGTAGACATTATCTCTGGTTTTAATTCAATTATCCCTTTTGGTGGAGGATGCTTTTGCAGCGTACAAAGAGTTTCTTATGTGCACTCATTTCACTACACCTCCGCCTCAGATACTAGATTCACACCAAAGCAAGATGCTATTGGTAGAAAGATCAGATGGGTGTTAAGCAAAAAGTGTGTTGAATGGTGATCGAGATGCGTTTACAGCACTTTTGAAAGATTTGAGAATATGTTGTTTGTGGAATGTTAGCAGGTTGCTTCAGGTGTTTCGAAACATTTTTGTTACCTATCAGATTTATCCACTGGAAGAGAAGACGTCATTAAATTGCTTGTGTGTTTTGGTCCCTTCAGAACTTTGAAATTTGAGATCAAGCTAGGTCTGAAGGAGTTTTCCGTTTTTGGAGAGGATCCTCAAAATCTTTGTAGTTTAGTTAAAAACTCTCTTGACTGGGATTTTTCAGAGCAAAAGATTTTCTGGCAGTTGCTGATGTCCGAGGTACAAGTTTGTGTGGTTCCACTAGTCATGCCATTGTTGGCATTTTGTGCTGAAGCTTTGGATCCTTTGGTCCATGCTGGTGCACTTTCTGGCCTGCTAACGATCTTAAGGTCCCAGTTTCCTTCAATTGAGCTTGTGAATGCACTCCTTTGTCTACCTAAAAGATTTGCAAAGTTTGCAGCTACAGTAATAGCAAGTTGGTCTGTATTGGATAAGTCAAAACTGTTTATATGTCTGACAGACTGGACAGAAGTTTGTTTGAGCAGCATGAGAGATACGGAAATGATGATGACCATCAGATTTTCAACTGAGAAGGAATCAGGGTGAGTTTGTCAGAATTGGCTGGCAAATTGGCCTTAGAGAAATAGGCACCACAAACAACAGCTTTGGCGTGGAAATTCAGAAGGAAATTGGAATCTGATTATTGACTTTGCTTGGAGCTAGGTTATCCAGATGCTTGAGTGGATTGAACTTTCTTAGTTCTTATGCAGCATTTGTATCATGTTAGATTGTTGCTTCCCTCGTCACTTCACTGCAAGCTGTTCCTACAGACTCTGCAGTGCCAACTCTTTCCACGCCTTCGGATATGAGCTTGCTTTCTGCGATTTAGGTTTGAACTCCATCAAAGCAGACCAAAGGCAACTATCACAGACAAACAATTTCATTAATTCAAATATCTACTTCTGGTTTTGGGCAAAGTTCCAAGACACGTCAAGGTGGGATACAGATACACAGGGAGGTACAAAAAGGCGAATGGATACAGAACAAAGAACAAGGGCAAATTCATGGAGAGTCTGTGTGGTAACATTAACCTAACCATTATAACCAAAATTGGATAGATATTTTAATTTTATTGGGCATGTCTTTTAATTTTTTTCAAGTTCTAGATGCCATCAGGACCTCCTAATTGCTTTATTACAAGGAATATAATCATTTTTTTTTTTGTCAAAGTTTCCTTGTTTTTGGGTGGATTGAAAGTAAACACGTGATTTGGGCATTAGTTTTTTTCGTAAGTAATGGGTCGATAACCTTTTCCACATCCTACTTAGACATACTACCTGAAGACGGAATGTGTTCCGTGAGTTCTACAACAGTTTTGAAATTGGTAGTATAAGCAGGGATTAGGAAGCTGATTAAAAATTCTTTTAAGATCCTTTGTTAACTCTTCAGCAACTGATCTCATATTTATCTGAGAGGTCAACATTGCCATTTCCTAGGAAACGTTCAACCCTCTTTTTAATTTACTCAAGATCTTTTGACATCTGTTCAACCTTTCTGCAACACGTTGTCTCTATAAATCTGTTTGTTGTTGTTGATGGACCAACCAGTTTTGTATTTCCTGGCAGCAATTGTCTTTGGGTGTTTTGTCTGCAGCATTTTAATCAGTATATCAGTAATCTTATATAGGTATAAACATTTTAATAATTTTTCTAATTCTTCGACAACACCTGTGATCATATCACAGCAACCTGTTTCTGTTGTTTGAAATCAGTAATAAATTTTGATTGTTCCTTAAGTTTCCCTAATGCTTTATGAATTGAAATTCATAATTCCTCCTTGCCCAATTTTCTCCTAGGTCTGGTGTAGGCCGAGGTTAGGGTTTCTATCTGTTTTAGTCTGGCTGCTGTTTTTTTTCGTAAATTTACGAGTATCCTTCAACTATTTGACTATTTTAGTAAAATCTTGATCACATTTTGCTTTATCATGAGCTAGATAATATATTAATATCACATTCAGTTTTTTTTTTCACTTTCTCCTCCACTTAGATGGATTGATTGACTGATTTGAGTTTTGCATATGATCTAGTTTAGTCCTGATAACTTCCTTTCTTAATCTCATCTCATCTTCACTGGCAGTAAGTTGTATATTGAGACATGGTCTTTATTTGCAGTATCAACAGATATGAATGTTTCCTGCTTTTTTTTTCGTGCACTTTCTAATTGTTGTTACCAGGCATGGCAGTTTGCCTCTTGTTCCTAGGAGTAATTCCACTCCCCTTCTAGTTTTTCTTGCAAGGAGCTACAAATTATTGAGTCGAAGTTTAATTTATTTTAATAGTCCAGAGACCATAAGTCAGTTTCTCATCCAAATATTTTTGAGTTACCAGCTACTCATTTACTAAATCTCTCACTTCCATGGTTGGGGAAGCGATGACTGTAATCTTTAAATGTTTTGACCTGATTCCTGTGTTGAAACTGAATAGTTTCAACATAAACATTTGTAAGTAGAAGCCTTTCTGTCAGCCACAGACCACCGTTATCAACAATTTACTTGTTGCTCTCTGTTAGAGGTGTGTGGTGGTGAGCATCCTTGAGGGAAGGCCCAGTCCTTTCCTTGGTCATTGCAATATGGTTGCATAGCAAAGAAAACTATAAGCATAACCCAATTATACATCATGACTCAATTTTTCATACAAAATATTGAACATGTTTGCCTTCACCCCTAAATGTGTGAACATTCCTCTAATCCAATATGGAACATCCTCCTTGGAACATTCACCCAGAAGTCAATATATTACACTTAGTGCACTATGGGAACTCTATATTGAAGGGAGTTAGATTTTTCGCACATCATGCAACCAGTCAACAATCCAAGACAATCCTCAATAATTCTTCAATAATATTTTAATCATTGAGAAGCATAGAGATTTCTTACCATGGAGGTCAAAGTAAAAATCCACAAGACCAAGGAACCAGAGTCCAAAATTTAAATAAGAGATCAAAAGTCATTAGGAACATTGTGTCTTTGTCGAACACAATAGAGCATTATTGTCATGACTCGTAAGTTCATGGGGCCAGTGGAGGCTTGGGAGGAAATCAACAAAAGTAAAAGATGAAGGTCAACATGCTAAAAGAGAGAGAGTTGGATTCCTACTCAGGAATTCTACAAGATATTCTTTCTGGGGGACCAACCCATTCAACTTACACATGAGATCAAGAGATTATAGAAAGGATTCTAAATCCTTCAAGGTCTTTTTATTTTTTTATATTTTTTTAATTTTTTTTTATAGCTGTTTTTAAGATTCCATATAATTCATTAAACAAGGCCAATATAACATGGGATCATAGCTTTATTTTAAAAACAAACATAGTTAACAATGTCATAAGAAAATGGTGGATTCAAACTCATTCATTCCCATGAACGCTTAGGTCTTGCCAAGAGCCATAAGCTCAATCGAATTCACTTTTGGGGAAGGAGTCAATCTGGATTACTTCTACGATCTTCTTATACATCATGTGTAGCCACCATGTGTACATATTAGTGCATATCAAATGACAAGTTGGATTGCTTCAAGGATTGTTCACATCACCAATATAATGGTCCTCAATGAGACTGCTTGGACTACTCCCAAGGTCCCATGCATGAAATAGTGCAATGTCCAAACGACTACATGAGTCGTAGGTTTTTTCATTGATAACATATGCGGCCAATGAGAGCAGAAGTAGGTGCAATATCAAAGACAACCTAATCCATAGGACCATTCATAAATATGAGTATCCATAATGTACACAATTGTTGCTTACCATTCCTAGCACTTCAACTTCTTTGACATTGTGGTTTGTCTTTCAATTAAATCTTATGCTTATTCTTTTGTGCTTAATTAATGACTTGCTCTTGGACTTCAAATCTAACTTTCCATATCTCCATGCATCAAGGGTGGATCAAACAAACATTAAATTAGTTGTCAAATCCTATGGGATTTATATTCCATCTTTTTGCATTTTCCTGGATGGCTTGCTCGTTTATATTTGGAAGAATATAAATATCTTGTTTAGGAGTATTGATTTTCTTTTTATTTTTTTTCAAGATCTCAAGGATTTTCTATTTGGTGGGGCTAAAATCTTGTGAGAAATATTTGTTTTGTGTTTTTCCTTTTCTTTATTGTCTATCCTTTTAGATCCAATTGCACACCTAATCTAAAACATGTAGTCCCATTACCCCTCATGTTAGTAGGGGCATATATGAACACTTTGCATTATTTATCAGCACCATTTTAAGCCCAAGGTCACAAGTCAAAAGCGATGTTAAAACCGTGTGAGGTCTTGTATTATCCTACCCCTGTATCTTTTGAGTCTGTATCTTGTTGGCTTGGTCAAACCATCGTTGATCCCTTGAAGTTTCAGGATCAAAGATCAAAACATGCTATGCAAAAGATTACTAGAGGACTTAGGAACAACATCAAGAAGTAGTTCAAAGGCCTAACAATCAAGACCAATCACCTTTTGGTTTAGAAGCTTCTATCAAGGTATAGCCCCAAAGCTTTTGGGATGCTTCGAAATTTCTCGTGATTTTTTCTCCAAAAGATGTCAAGGTATAATACTAACAGGGAAAAGAAGGAAGTCAATAATAAACCCTAAAATGACTACATTTACAACCCAACTGCTCTGGGCATTTGCAAGAGCAGTGACCTACAAAACAAGTTAACAATGCTGAGTGAAGCAGATTCTTACAGCTGAAGGAGAGTTAGTTTGTTCACAAAAGCAAGCGTGCTCCATTCTTATCTCTGCGATTTTCTATATTGTGACCATGTTGCAGAAGGTTTGATCCATGGTTGGATACTAGTGAGGCTGTAAAAGAGTCCTTACCTAGCTTTCCAATACCTATGTAGCTTGCTAGCCAAGTTGTTGAAATTAGTTGGTATGCTAGAGCTTCTTCTCTCCTCCATGAATGCAACTTGGATATCAAGAAGCCTCCTCCATAGAGTTCTCTGTTGATGCTCCTTACCTAAGTAAGATAGATATTAATTGATGTGCCAGAGTAGAGGTTTTCAAAGCCTACTTGAAATTCACTTTGTTGAGCGCAGAACTAAGCTTAAGAAGACCCATCCTAAATCTCAACCTGACAGAGATTCAAAACCTGATTGATTTTATGATTGAGTTGATAAATGCTAGCTATTTTTATCAATAGTTGTTGATGTTGATTGTAGAGACAGGGACATAACCGAATCAAACTCTTTCAAGGAATATTTTATGTTAATTCTTAATTCTATCTTGCATTGTATTCTTTTCTTATCAATGTTTGAAAGGATTGCTCAGGTGGATAAGACACCATTGTTGGCCATGAAAAGATAGAACACTAAGCCAAGAATGCAACAAAAAAAAACGCTTCATTATGCTACTATTTCTGAGGGGGAGGACAATGGTCCTTCTTTAAAAGAAAACAATGCTTATGCCTCATAGTTTATGCCCTCCTAGTGATCCAAAAGAAGAGAAAACGTATTGATGCTTGCAAGCAAGCTTTCCTCAGCTCGCAAATGATTGAAACTCCTCCAAAGATCCACCCAATCGTGCCATATTGTTGGAAAGTCACAGTTTTATGACAGGTAGAAACAATTTCTTGAAGTTTGGCGTCTTTCATTGCGGGATTAACTAAAGGGGTTTGGGAGATGAAAAACCATCAAACTGGGCAAGTGGGACTCTTACTCACTAAGGTTTTAAAGAAATTATATGCATAAAACTTATACTAGCACCTTCTAGTGGAATTGATAAGTACATTAATCCATTGCTT
>APFE031545860.1:85740-117497 GCA_000404065.3 Pinus taeda | reverse complement strand
AACCCGACTCAATCATGGTGATGGAGTGAAAGTGTCATGTTCAAGAGCGACTCGCTACCAATAAAGTTTCTTCAAGTTTTCTTCCCAAATTTTCCCCAATCATTGTTGACCAGTACCTCTTTATTTTTGTCAAGCTTGAGGAGGATAACATATGCTTATTCTATAATTTTCCCTTCGGGCAAACCCATCGCTATGTTTTAACGAGCCTAGTGACAGTGAAACTCGTTCTCATCTGCATGGGAAAGTTTGCTACTATTGGTTTTAACGAGTTTAAGGACAAAGATAACTCGGTCCTTTTTCAATTTTAGAGAGTCTAAAAAGGGATGGAAAGGAAACTCTAGTAATCCTTTTTCATCATGTAATCCCTTAAGTCCGAAAAAGGTATAAAATAATACGAAAGGGATGAATTTTCAATAGTTAATGAGCCGAACAAAACAAGCGCTCGATCTTTTTGTGTAATAATCCCTCAGGTCCAAAAAGATTAAAATCTAGAGGAGGGATAGCAATCCTGGTAGCTTTAACGAGCTGGAGAGGCCAACTGCTTGGCAATCTTTTCATATTTTACGAGTCAGGTGAAAAGAGCTTAAAGGAGACTTGTTTTTTAGGAATGAGTGATATTTTCGGGTAGTTGCTGATTCCAGGTAAGGTTTGGAATTTTCCAATCACAGCGGTGTCACAAGGATGGCTAACAGAATCACTCTTTGCAGCTATTCCTCAAAAGGGTAAACAATTAAATGGAGGTGTATGATTGGCTAAACAGAGTGGAGGTGATGGTAAGAACATGACCAGGGCTCAAAAGCTGATATAATGCATTCACAATGGTTATTTACCAGAGGTTGGTTAATTTTTTAATGAGCTTAAACTTTGAGGGAACATTTGCTCATTGCTTAGGTTTAATTTTTAACGAGCTTGAACTTCACATAAAAACTGCTCGTGATAATGGTCATTGATATTTGACCCATCGTTAACACTATGTTCTTTTGACGGTCGTACTACCTGTTCAATTGCTCCATCAAATTGACTAGAAATGAGAATACATGCTTGAAAAATTAGTTAAAACACTAATACCCTACTTGAATTATGTGAAAAGTAACTTAAAAGTAGTTTTTTACCTCTCATTTTACCATTTCATTTGAGCTTGAGACGGTTGGAGCTTTGGAGGTGTTTTCCCCCTCGATTTTCACTAGCTGATTCTAGGAGATTCTATGGACGATTCTTGGCGCCATTTGGACCAGGTAGGAGCTAAACTTGTGCTCTTCAGTTGCGTTCCTTTCTTTTTGAATTCTGAGCATGTTTCCCTGTTTTCCTAAGCCTCTAGGGTTTGAACAATTCATTCTACCCCCATCGCACCCTATGTACATCGAAAGGTGCGATGCATACTGGGCTGGCCACTGGCCAGTCAGTATGCATCGCTCCTAGTACACAGCTAGGGTGCGATGGGCACAAGGAGGGAACTTTATGCACTGGTTTTTCATAGAAATTTTACCTGTTTTTTGCCAAATCAGGATCCTGACTCTTCTCTTGTTTGTTTTCAGAGATTCATCGGAGAAAAATGGTTGTTACATGGCGAGAACGCGAGCATGAAGAAGAGGACATGTTTGCTTTACATGATCTGGGTATGGTAACTGCATTGCGGAACTGCGATTTGCTCAAGCTTTTCTGCATCTCTAGCATGAGGCAACAAATCAACTTGTTGAAATATTTCCTCGATGCATGGGATCCTACCAACCAGGTGTTCCAGATTAGAGGAAAATCCATCCCCTTGATTATCATGGACATCTATTTTCTGACCGGTTTATCGAGGCGTGGTGCCCCTCTCTCACTATAAGGTTTCACCCATGGGGGTGAATCCGTGAGGGATTATATTTGCCGATACTGTAGAGAAGGATCTCAGCTGAGTAGGGACAGTAAGATCAACATCCAAGATGTCACTGACCGGTCTTTGAGGACCATCTTGTTCAACTTTGCTAGAATGGCTGGTAGTGCGGCTCTTCACTTAGCCAACAGGTCGTATATGCAGTATGCCTTAGAATGCCTTGAACCGAAGGTGTTCAACTAGTGTGATGCAGTACTTTTGGTAATAAAAGAACAACTTACCAAGGTGAAAAAAAGATGATCTAAGAACTTTGGCTATGGTTCCATTTTGACCACTTTCGCCTTGGAGAAGATCCCACTGATGCAACCGCAGTACATCTCACTTGGTTTGCCGCCACTGACTGAACCACGGATGCAGAGATGGGTTGACCTTATGGCCCGACATGCTGGTCAGCCACAGGTTTCTTTCTCTAATGCCTTCTTTTAGTGGTTCAACCATCAAGAGATGGTTTACGCTGAGTGTCCGTATGCTGGGATGGATTTCTGGGGTGACCCAGATTTGGTGCTACCGGCTGGTGAGCAGTGGAGTGCTATAGGTAAAATTTCTAACCATATCCCTGTTTATTGCTTTTATAATGTTCCAGTGCTTTCTTTTATCAAGACTAATCAAAACTCATGTGCTCATGCAAATATCGGACCGGTGCGACCAACAGTGCGCCTGAGAGCACCAGCTGCCATTCCAGCATGAGAGGCTGTAGGGAGGGCTGTCCTTTGCGACCTGGATGTGGCTGAGACTCTTGTAGCATTACAGGATCAGATCGAAGGCCTTACTCTCAGAATATCGGATGTGAGGACTGACGAGCTGCCTCTGAGATTACAGCGACATACCACTGGTGTGCCATGTCGATGGACTAGGCTTTTACGCATGATTGCACAGGCGGTGACTTGTTATCACCAACACCATTAGACTAGGGTGCCCCCTAGTATTTTGAGTTTTTGGGTCATTTGACTGATTTTGTCTCAGATACAGAACACTATGTGTAAACCATAAACAATTATATATATATTTTTGATTTTCGGAGCTTCATTTTGGTTAAGTTACATGATCTTGATGCAAATATTGATGAAATTCTTTTCTTTATAAATGTCGCAAATGGCTATCTAACACATAATTTGCCAATGAATCTATTAATGTGTTTAAGTTTATGGAAATATGCTGATATAGGATTGAATCAAACTGTCTTTCCAAAATCTTGACCCTTAGGAACATGCGATAGATAAGTGGATTCTGTACAGAATAGATACCGGTGAGCTGTAGAATGACGAGCTGTGAATCTAGGCTGACAAAAAGTCGGCGTATGCCATGTGCGATGGCATCAAAGAGGAGCTCTATCAATGCACTGTATTCAACGATGTTGTTCGTTGATCGACTAATACATACCCCTCTGAAACTTACTAACTCGCCGCTTGGATCAAAGATGGCCCAGGCCGCAGAAGATAGGTTCCGCGAACTATGGCTTGCTTCGTCGGCATATCCAACAAATGATTCTAATGGGTTTGACATATGTAACAAATGCAAAAGTGCATTACCTAACAAAAAACGATTGCTCTTAGTGAAAACAAAAATGTAACAAAAGCATAGGGGTTACTATACTGAGTTAAGCATGGTAGTGCTTAAGGTACAACCCGTTGCGGGGTTGCGCCAGTGGAATCCCATCGTAATCCACTAACTCATAGGCTCCTTTTGCTAATATATGCTTAACAAGATAAGGGCCCATACATAAAGACTTGAACTTACTTGCTCCTAACTTGTCGGAATCCTGGTCGTAAAGTAAGACCAGGTTACCTTCTGAGAAGACACGGGGTTTGACATTCTTGTCAAACTGCACCTTGACTCGTTTCCTATGGGCTTCGTTAGCCAAGGTGGCATCACAATGGGTTTCATCCAATTGGATTAATTCCAAGAAACGAGCCTCCTCTTCTGAAGTTCCGGGGAGAAGGTCGACTGTGAGCTTGAGGGGCGAGATTTCACACTGAATTGGTAAGATTTCTTCCAGGCCATACACCAGCTGAAAGGGTGTAAACCTAGTTTCATTCCTCACCGATGTTCGGTATGCCCATAAAGTTGAGTACAGGATCAGGTGTCAATTCCGTTTATGGACTCTGATCATCTTCTACAACATGTGCTTCAGGATTTTGTTGATTTCCTCAACTTGTCCGTTAGCTTGTGGATAATACGGAGTAGAGCTGTCATGGGATAGTCCTAATTTGGTAGCCAACTCAACCATCATGTGATTGCGAAAATGTGATCCATGATCTGTAACTATAGCTTGTGGAACACCGAATCTGGAGACTACATGATTGAAAAAGAAAAGAGCAATCGTTTCACCACTGTTGTTTAATGTAGGCATCGCCTCGGCCCATTTCGTAAAATAGTCGACTGCGACTATGATATACCCATGCCCCCTGGTCGAGGTGGGATTACAAGTCATGAAATCTATGCCCCATTTGGCAAATGGCCCAAAAGCGACTACTGGCTATAGAGGTGCGGGTGGAATTCTGGTTTTGCGATCGAAGATTTGACAAGCATGGCAACTTTTGGTTGTGGTTATGCAATCCTTGAACATGGTTGGCCAGAAGTATCCTGTTCGTAAAATATTTTGAGCTGTAGCATAACCAGATTGATGCCCCTCACACGCGCCTGAATAACAATCATTCAGGACTTTTTCGGCGTCCTCATGGGAGAGGCACCTCCGCAGAACTGTATCGACACCATGACGGTAAAGTGTATCACCAACGATCATGTAGTCTTTTGCTTGGTATCGAGTATGTCGTTGCTCTGAACGGGAGGTATTAGACCTATATGTTTGGGTCTGGAGATAGATGATTATATCTTCATACCACAGATCGCTTGACGATGTCAGAAACAAAGATTCATTCATGATTGTTGCATTGGATGTTGAATCGTTGGACGATGATGGGAGATCGCATAGCAACTCTGTGAAAACCAAATATTTCTTTGATTTGGATTTTACGAATTCCAGATCAAACTCTTGCAAAATTGCTATCCATTTGGAATATTTGCCCCCCAGTAACTGTCGCAACAAGATATAAGTCATGGGGTTGCAATCTGACAAAATGGTATTTTTTCGAAAGAGGATGTAGTCTCGAAATCTCTGTATTGCTTGAATAGCTGCGAGAGCTAGCTTTTCAACATAGAGTACTTAGTTTCTGTATCATTTAAGTTTCAACTTAAATAATAAATAGGATGTTCAATTCCATTGTCTTCTTGAACTAAAACCATTGCTATGGTCGTATCTGCTGCAGCTAGATATAGGTTATAGTCTTTTTGATAATCAGGAGCATACATTAATGATGCTTTTATTAGGGATTCCTTTAAAGCATCAAAGGAAGCTTGCGCAAACTGATCCTAGATGAAGGGTACTTCTTTTTTCAATAGACGAGTATAACCTTTAGCAAGTTCAACATAATTTGGAATGAACCTCCTTAGAAAGTTTGCTTTCCCTTGGAGTTTCTGAATCTGAAGCAAATTTGAAGGTGGAGGCAAATCAATGATTGCCTAAACCTTACATGGGTTGAGACAAATACCGTCTTTCAAGACCACAAAGCCAAGTAAATGACCAGAACTGACACAAAACACACATTTGTGTGGATTGGGTCGTATCTTGTAGTGTCAGCAACATACAAATATCACTCTCAAATGTTGAAGATGATCAATCCACTTTCGCGTATGAGCCGGAAGATCATCGAGATATGGTTGAACGATGTTCTTGATGTCATGGAAGGCATAATTCATTGCCCTCTGAAATGTTGCCCCTGCATTCTTTAAACCAAATGGTAGCTTGCGGTATGCGAATGTGCCCCACGGACAAATAAATGCAGTCTTTGACTGGTCCTGTGGGTGGATATTTATTTGATTATACCCAGAAAATCCATCCATAAATGAAAATATTTCACATCCGGCGCATTCATCAATTATCTGGTCAACGAAGGGTGTAGGGTAGTTGTCTTTTGGACAAGCTTGATTTACATCCCTACAATCGATGCACACTCTAATCGTTCCTTACTTTTTCATTACAGGAACAATATTCGATACCCAATCCGTTAGAGGAACCGGGTAGATAAAACCAACATGGAGAAGTTTTTCAACTTCCGCCTTGATGGCAACGACTTTCTTAGGGTGCACTTGCCAGAGCCATTGTCATACTGGTTTGACATTTGGATACATCTTAATTTCGTGTTCAACTATGCTCGAGTCAATTCTTGGCATTTCATCATATGACCAAGCAAAGACATCTATGAACTTGCGAAAAAGAGAGTAATACATTTCCAATTCTGAAGAAGAACAAGATTTTCCGACATGAATATTCTCTACAACATCTATTTTGGTTGAGATATTGATGGCGATAGTCTCTTCAATATTGGACAGGTTTCGCTCAGAATCCACTGTATTTACAGTATTTGATAGAAAATCAAAAATTGAGGGATGATCAAGGTCATTGGAACTATCTTCCTTACAATCCGGAAGATGGGAACGATGGTGGTAATATTCCCATGGTGCCCCGCCAATCATCATTGACTGAGCAATTCCTTCATCTATAGAATGTACTTGCGACCAAGGATCTGAAGGGGTACCATATTCCTTAGACCTATCTATCCAAACGCTTGATGAGCGTTGATTTGGGTTTGCCTCCCATGCCGAAAACATTGATTGCTACAATATTTCTATGGGGCTTGGAGACAAAACCTCGCGATGATCCATGCTAACATCATGATCGGATATCTTCTGAATGGAAGACACCATATTGCAGGTTTCTACTGTGGCCACTTTTGCTAGATTGTTTGGAGGTGATAGGGCAAAAATACCCATCAATGTCAGGTCTTTTAGTAGGCCTACTCCGATATTTTGAAGCGACTAAGAGCTCCCGTGGATCATCAGAATGCTTCCCGTAACTTGTGAACTGTTGGGGAGAAACGTTTGTTGGTCGATGATTGTAATTACTCCTTGGAAAGGAAATGCAATGTTTTTGAAGTATGTCAACACAACAATGGCCATAGCATATATCCAGGGCCTTCCCAGTAGGATATTGTAATTGAGGTTTCCGTCGATAACTTCAACATCAATTTCTACTGTCTTGCCCCCCAGTTCTACTTGCAAGTTACTTAAAATCCCATATGGAGTGTATGTTCGTCCATCAAATGCTTTCAACGTCTTTGATGATTGCGACAATGGTGGTGACCCCAAAGTTTTCTAGCAACTCATCGACATAATACATGTAGATGCTCCCTCATCAATAATTGTTCGATGAACAGTTTTGTTGAGGGATTTTACTTGAATAAGGAAAGCAAGTTGAGCTGGTAACTGAGGGTCATATCCTTTATGATTAAAGGGCACAAGATTGGAATCCGTTGGGTCTATCCCACCTATTGATAATAATAGAGCCTGCTTTTGGGAGGGGCAATTTTGCAGTACCTCAAGTGTCGACATAGCGGATGGCGATTGGTCCTGGTCCTCTACTATATTATAATTCTGTGCTGCTCTGGCACGAGGATTAAATGTCGATTTGTATACTCCTCCCTTTGGCAGCTTTATCGTTAGCTCATGAATGATGGGTGGCACAACTTCGGTCGAGGTTGTTGTCGAACTACTAGGTTGATCAGTAGCCTTGTTGTTCGACAGCTGTGGATTCCCGTAATATTTATTCCTTGTCAATATTAAAGCATCATTTTGCTATTTCGAAATGGACAACATAAGTACTTGGGATGGGGAAGCATTATCACTAGCAACCAGATTGGTTCTCGGGTTTGGAAACGGATCAGTCAATACCGCTGAGATTTTTGAACTCTTAAAGTGTTTCTTAACTTCAGCTTTATGTGGAAAATCTCTCGTCTAATGATCCTCATCACATATCAGACACCTTGCAGGGGGTTTCCTTTGCCCAGAAGGGTTTGCAGAAGATTTTTCAGGAGGCGTCCCCTCCTGTTTCTTCTTTTTCCCTTTCTTTTTCTTCTTGCCTCCTGGTTGCTTTGGTTCTTTGCCTTTGTCAGTTGCCACAGCGTTTACCTCCGAGGCAAGAAGTTCTTCATTTTCATTTTGATCAGAAATCTTATGGGATTTCTTAGATGTATCCTTTGTCGATTTCGTGCTTGTCGTACCTATCACGCCGTCGCCGGCATGAGAGTCCTTATTTGATTTAGGAGGAGGAGGAAGGAAAAATTCCGGTCTAGGAGCATTAGGGATTTTGTCATGGAGCGTGCCAGACTGAGTATAGATCAAGTCTAAATATTGTGCAAGAGCAATGACTTGCTCTTCAGTGACGACCCCTCCCTTTGCCACATCTTCTGTGATAGAAGGTGACAATGAATTAATAAACCATTCAGCTAACAACTGATCAGGAACATATGTTTTTACCATTCTATGGTGACATCGCCACTCATGGATATGATTGGATATGTGAGTGGCTGTCATCTATTTGAAATTGGTAAGAAGCTCTGTTCCTGCTTCGTACCTTATGGGTAACTAAAAATGGGTTAAAAAGGTTGTGGCTAGGGTGCTAAAGTTATCAAATGAAGCTCTAGGCAATTTGGCATACCATTTTGCTGCTGGACCAGTTAACATTCGCTGAAAAAGGCGAAGCCTAATTGAATCATCATTAAGAGTGTTGGATTAACACCACAGATGAAAGGTAATCACATGATTCGACAGGTCTTCACCCGGATTTCCATTAAATTTAGGAATATCTGGCAGAAGTTTGTGAGGAATCGCCGGCCACCAAGGGGCATAAGCAATTGGATCGTTTATTAGCCAATTTAGATCTGGTAACTCTAAAGGTGCCACGAAGGGCAACTGTTGATTCAGGTTCGGCGAAGCATACCCAGGATAAGATGGAATCGCCTGAGCAGTGGGTCTTTGCATACCAGCATAGTGCATTTGATGTTGATATATTTGGTATGGTTGATGGGCATAACCATTATGAAATGATTGATGTTGACCGATTTGATTATACGACTGCCCATTACTTGCAAAGATTTGTTGCTCAGATCCTTGGTAAACTTGTTGGAATTACGGTTGTTGATATTGCACTAGCATTGGTAGTGAAACCATTTGCTGTTGTCCAATACTGGCTATTTGACCAAGATGAGGGGTAATAGTACCCGTTTGAACTTGGGTCGCTTCGGTTAGGGAACCACTAATCGGTGATTGCGATTGTGTCATGGAGACAAGGGGCTGTTGTATTGCAACCTGAGAAACTTGAGGTTGGCATACAACAGGAAACGCTTGTACTTGCGATACTATCACAATGGCTAGTGTAGCGGGGATATTCGACACAGGTAGGCTTTGTTGCATTGAGTATACAACTCTTGGTTGTTTAGGCAGTAATGGCATCCAACCACTGGATGTAATCCTAGCATGACCCGAATTTTGTTGTGAACTCCCATATGGTTGTTCTCCCAGAGGAAACAACGAAAGGGTATACACCCCCCCATATGGTGGCAATCCGGTGCCCAAAGGGATGATTGGCCTTTGGGGACAAGACTGCCCAAATTGATACTATCGCGAAGGATCAATTTGTTGAGACTCAACATAAGAGATTCCAGATATTATTCTGGATGAACAAATGGGAACGAACCATACTGTTGAAACAATCCCTGGATGGACTCGATCTAGCGGTTGAGAGCTAGTTGGGACAGATGGTACACCGGTGAACATTGTTGGAGTAGCAACAGGAGGTTCTGCTGCTGCTACATCAGACGACACAGTCCTAGATGTCGATTGTTGTTCAGACATATCTAGTCTATCCAAGAGATTTCGTAGCAATTCTACAGGAACTTGCAATGAATGGAGACTAACTTCTGATGAAGAAGGATATAGGGTGATCCCGACTCCAAAATACAATGGAGTACTGGATGAAGGATCCTCCACAATCTCTTCTATAGCAATCAAACCAGGTGGGAGAGGTAGACCGTCAGGTCCGTAAAATATTTATGTTGCCAAAGAAGGTATAGGCTCTGCAGCGACGGTTGTTGGAGGGATAACACCTTTCGAATCAGCTGTAGATGTAGCCGGTTCAGGAATAGAGGTGTTTACTGTTACACTAGGATCAGTTCTAATGTCCTCTTGCAGCTACGGAACTTCTTTTGTAAAGGTAGGGATACCAGAAATGGTTGGAGTAACAAGAGTCTCTGAGGATGTTAGAACATTTGTTCCAACCAAACCAGGGGACTTTGATCCGGTTAAATGAGTTTGCTTTGTCTAGAATAGTTTCGTTTTGGAGTCAAAGATGGTTGACTTGTAAGTCTCCACGAACAACGGGGTTTCGATTGACTTTCTTCCATGATTGCAGATTAATCGATCAACTCAAAATAGAGGGGAAAATGATTCCGAATTAAATGAATTTTAGACACTTTGACACAACTTGCTTTTTCAATTTTTAAGAGTCGAGAAAAAGCAAAAGATGACTCTAGTCACCTTCGATTTTTAATGAGCCTAAAGTGACAAGTGCTCAGATGGACATTTTCCTTTAAGGAGTCTGAAAAGGAACGAAAGAGACTACTCTAGAAATCTAGATAGAGGGATTACCAAACCAATCACAAAAATTCAGA
Source organism: Pinus taeda (assembly GCA_000404065.3). NCBI lineage: Eukaryota > Viridiplantae > Streptophyta > Pinopsida > Pinales > Pinaceae > Pinus > Pinus taeda. The sequence goes on along the minus strand of APFE031545860.1, from coordinate 107,057 downwards.
ATATTTTTTATGGTACGGTAGTCAATCTTCTCGAATGCTGTGTTTAGTGCATTGCGATCGATAGGGCAGCATACACAGCTTCCTAAGGATAAAGGATATAGCTTATTATGGTCTCCCAATATATACTCAATGGTACGTGGGAGCACAAGTCCGTACTGGCACTTGTCATCTCAAAGAGGAGGAATCACCCAACCTACAACGAAAGCGATAGTTACCAGGCTTTACGACACCGGAAATAGTCCTAGCTAGATTCTAAAGTTGCGTTAGGTTCAAAGCATTTATGTTCATTGAATTTATTTTACAGTTGATCTTTCTTAAGAAGTTTTCCTTTCAGGTTCACCACGTGATGTAGATATACAATTCCTAAAATGTAATCTACGATGATAAACAGTCGTTTAATCTTCTTTTTGCAATGAAAATCCTAGCTACTAAGGAAAGAGAAGCGGAATTCTTTCAACAAAGAGCAGAGAGAACACACTAGATGCACTGTCCTAAATCAAAATCAACAAGCAGTCTAAATGCAAATGCACATGTATGTATTTGTTTTCGCTTTCTTAATGTGTGAATGACAAAAAGAATGCTGAGTAAAAATTTGAATCGTTTCAAGCGACAGTACTAGTGATTTTCTTTTCAAAAAATGAAAGGAAGATAATGACAACACTTTGCGATTTTGAATTGAAAACTGCTTTCGACACTTGAAAAAGTATTAATTCAAATCAAATACAATAGTAACAGTGTAATCGACCACCAAGAACAATAGGATTCTTTTCTTTGACTGAAAACGCCACTTCCAAATCAAAAGACGACAATTTGATTACGCTACTTCTTTGTATAGGAGAACCGTAAATGGCGAACAATACATAAAAACATTTACAATTCCTTGTACTATGGAGGTTGAATCATGTAAAGGAAGGGAGTTTCCATAGAGGTTTACTGATCACAGACAACAAAACTTCTGGATAAAGCTAAAGAGAGTGAACAAAAAACCAAAATCTGGGAGCAGAAGAGGTCTTATCTGATCATCGCACCTGTAACACAAGGAAAGTGTGATGCATCTCACCTACTGCATATGGGAGGTGCGATGCATCCAGATTCCTAAGAGGAGAAGGTGCGATGGTCCAGGGATGAGACTTCAACTTGGTTCTGGGTCACAGTTTGCAGCTTAGTTCAGGGATTTAGCCAAGCTAATGATAGTTAGTAGATGCAAATCATAGGGGCTGATCTAAATGAGGCTACTTGATCCACCACTATATCGCAATTAGGATGTTTGCAAATCAATTGTTCAGTTTATAAACAAAACCCGGAGATAGACTGAAGCAACATTGATCTACTTTGCACTTGCATAGCAAATGCAGTTCGAAGGCTCGCTGGCTTGACTTCAGGCTCTGTCTATAAGTTTATAAAGCAAATAAATATAGACAAGCAAACAAGCTATTCGCTCCCCAGCGGAGTCGCCATTTTGTTACCGGGAAATTTAGTGTCTATGCAGAGCTGCTAGTCCCAATAAGAAGGGTAGCTATCTTAGAAACAAACATATTAAAGTTACTTTCGCTTTCCTTTATGAGAATTAGATAGGAGAGGAGCAAAGAATACCAACCTCGACCTTTCGCTTGGTTCTCTACTTGTTCCTCCTCCTCTCTGACAGGTCTTTACTGCTCCTCCCTTGACCACTCTGCTTCAAAGAGTACTTGTAAAGTCAAAGCAGCATAATTCCTTCAAAGTGCAGAGATCTACGATCATAAACAATATAGGACCATATATATATTGACCACACAAATGAATATATCATCAAACATACAAGAATGTGGAGGAAAACATGAATAACTTTATTGATATAAAGATTAGAAGAGAGGATTATGACCCATTGATCTGACCCAGTGTCATCCTCCCAGCATGAAAGCCCTTCTTCACCTCACGAAAATCTTAGATCACTCAACACTATGATCTTCCACTAGGAAACCAACAACACTTCCTTGCAAGGCACAAGATTCTAGCCTCTGGATCTTTGGGATGAGGGATCCATATATAGATGATTGTAGTGGGGTGAGTTAGCTTTTGGGATTTCGATTAGTGTCTTCTCTCTGATAGTTCTTGATTCCACTTGGAGATTGATGATCTCTTACTCATCCCTGGGAAAATTCAAAGAGGCAAGTGTCACAGGAGAAGTTTCTAGAAGATTCCATGATTATCCACCTTGTAAACTGTCTCTGCCATTTGTCTACTCTCGCCCGTCACACCCTACAGAAGGGCTTTCCAGTATGCATCACACTTTTTACACTGAGCAAGTGAGATGCATCGCACCCTCTGCACTGAGCAGTCTGTATGGTTCAGTTTTGACCAGATATGAGCAGTTTTTTGTGGAGAACTTATGGGAGATGAGATAATCAACTGACCTTGTTCCTTTAGGACATGAAACAACACTTTTAGGGACTCAGAATCCCTCGGTTTATGGAAATATGTGATTGGGGTTGCAGTTCCCAAATATGTCTATAACACAAGGGGTGCTTTGTACTAAAAGCAAGGTCACGCTGAGTTGGCAAGAGATGCCTCAGAATAGATTAAAGGTGCATTGTCACGACCAGGCAGATGAGGACAAGATGGTTTTTCAAAATAGAGCCACAAAGGTAGGGTCTAGCTGATATGGTTTCATTATGAAGTGTCTTTTCTGACGTGAGGTCATTTTTGGGATGCAAGTCACTATCGGCCTCCTTATCCCTAGTAAGTACAAGCACAAAAGTTTCAGTTCGAAGTTGCTTGGAGGACACTATTTCTCGGATGGTCAGTTGGATGGATGGATCTTCATCCTACATTGGTTCATGCACCAACAGAGATGGGATGGGGCGAGTGGCTGGAGTCCTGGCTTTCTCGGTGGCCTTAAAACCCCCGTCTTTTTTTCTGTGGACGCAATACCATTCTTAGGGTGGTTTATGGTTTATCATATGCCCTTCAAGTTGGAAGCAGTTTTTCGAAGTTGGGAGTGATTCCACTCACTAAGCAACACGTGGCCAAGGGAGGGGAAAGAATACCGCTCTCATCGCGTGCTATTCCTCTGTGCTGTTGGCTTGTGCGATATGATCCTCAGCCATCGGATCAAGCAAGAAGGATCTATGGTCAGGAATAAGAGAGCATGTTGGTGGGTCCAGGTTTATTGCATGGTTAATAGTTATGCTTCTAGGTATTGCGATATCATCCTCTGTCGTTGGATCTAGCGAGGAGAATCAATGGTTAAGAATAAGTATGCAGGTCTGGGTGTGGAATATCTTTCGTGCTTGTTTCGTATCATGGTGGGAATCGATCTATTTCACGTGATCTACCTGCTTGAGGGTGATTTCCCCATTCAGACTCGAAGTCCTTTTCGATTGGTCCTTATTTCCTCATCAGATCTGATTCTAATTTTAAAGTGGTTGCTTGTTTCTGGCTCAATTTGAGCCTCGTCCATCAGATCTTTGAGGGGAGATCGAACGGTCTCAGTTTTGTCTATTTTTCGAGGGTTTTGAAGTTTTGTTTGTGGGACCTTGGCTCGGTGCTTTAGCCTTTAGCTCGATGCCCTCTGTTTTAAGAGGTTAGTTTTTTCTTTGGCCCACAATTCCTTGAGGACTATTGTATTTTATGTAATTTGTTCTCTGATTTAATGAAATAGAAGGTACGACTCTTGCTTCAGCAAAAAAAAAATGATACGAAATTACATTATGCATGTACAACTTTTAAGTGTACTCTTTAAACCTTTTGTTGATTCATATAGTTTTGAAAACACATTTAGCTTTTATGGCCTTGTATCCTAGATTGTCTTCTTTAAATTATCTACAAAAGAATATTATGGTAATGTTTATTCACCCGAGTAGCAAAATAAAAATATACACATGATAGGATTATTATATGTTTCAATTTTATATATCATTTATGAGAGAAAAAAAGGATTTTGTAGAAAATAGATTGTTGTCATTATGGATCCTATTGTTCAATTCTCTCTACAAAGGGTCTATGGTAGTACTAAAAATGTCCTTCCTCTTGCTGCTATGAGATCTTCCATAATAGTTTGTCCAACAAGAATCTGGCTTTTGATAGTCGATCAACTACTACATTCTACTCCCTATACATATAAAATCATGAAATACTTTCACAAGTATATATTAGCTAGAATATCTCATCTAATATCAGGACAACTAAACGCTTTTGGCATTGCTGAACTTTTTTTCAATTATGTTTATCACAAGCATTGAATAACCAAATTTGTAAGTGTGTGACTCCTTTTTCCTTTGCAAAGGAAAGAAAGTTTTTACAGGAGAAAAGTTTGGATTTATTATTTTTGCCCCTACCTAATCCCATTTTTATGTGGAAGGCATGAGATTAAAAAATATGAAGGATAATTTCGTTGCCACATATATGATCATAGCCTTGAAACACACCATTAAAATAAGCCCCCAATAGTGTGAGGCATCGAGGGCTTCTTCAATAACACAACGGAGAGGGGGAGAGTCTTTTGCTTGCATAAAATATGATAATATTTCCAAGCCTTTGGAAGCCACCCACTTAGGTGATGAGGGTAAATCCTGAAATATAGGTTTATTTCCTGCAATCTAGACCCCCAAAAAATAATTAAAATAATGACTTAAAGTGTTCTTATATGAAGTGATAAAAACCAAGACCCCAAGGATTCCTCGACTGTGGCACCAATGCCTTGACAATGATGTCCCAAAACTAATTTATAAGAAAACCAAACTTGGGAGGGAAAATGGCATTCTAAGAACAAATGTGATATCGATTCCTAATGAGTCTTACATAGAGGGAACTAACTAGGGATAATCATGAATATCCTTTGAAGAATATTTCAAGACATAACTTTACATTCAATAATACACCACATGAATATGTGTGCCTTGGCTAAATATTTTGAGCACCAAATCAATTTCCACCGCCATTTGAGCGTACCATTTATTATGGCCTCATTGTGATGAATGTATCATAGTTTAAGAATGTACTCAAAAAATGGTGAGAAAGCCCAAATAAAAGAATCCTCCTTATCCACAAATCTAATATGTCTTATAGAAAGAGATTCCAAATATTGATTCCACGCCTCATGATATACATCCTTTAGACCCACTTCTCTAGCTGATTTCCAACCTTGGTGCCACATTATTGTTTTATCGTGATTATCTAAATAAAAGAGTTCTGAAATTGCTTTGTACCAAAGAAAATTAATTAGAAGTTGAGGGAGGATGTTCCTCATGTCATTTTCAGGCCACAATATGATACAATTATAAATTTACTGCCATTCCCTATCTACCAAACAAGGCCCACATCAATAACATCAAATGAATTTAACATTGATCTCCATATCAAAGAGATGTAGGAATGTGGTATGTCTACTCTTTTGACCCAATCCTCAAGTGAGATTGGTGCTATGTATTTGTGGTAGACCACCAAAGTCCAAAGATTGTGTGTTGAGGGAAATATCCACCCACACTTGGTTGACAGAGATTTTGAGAAGAGAAAAATGTATTTTAGCCCCCAACCCCAGAGAAGTTTAGGAGTAGCAATTTTTGAACATTGAACCATGGGAGGACACTCTGATCTTTATTCCTTACCCATAAGAATTTAAAGTAGATCATTTTTGTCCTTTACAAAATGCATTTGGGAATCTAGGAGTGAAACATCCAATAAACTAGAATGGCCTCCAACACATATTTTACCATAATGAAATGCCTTTCTCTTGATAACCATTTACGGCTCCAACATTTTAATATTTTTTGAGCTTGGAAATTAGCCAAAACCAATCCCATTTTCCATAAAATATTGGTTTTAGGTGAAAGCCCCAATATTTCAGGCCTTCATCGAGATTCTTAATAAAAATAGTTCAAGAGCATTATATTTCTTCTTCCTTCATATTTTGGAAGGAAATGGAGGATTTCCTAGCATTAACAATAATTTTGGAAGCTTTCCAAAAAAGACAAGATTTCAAACAATTTATCAACATCGCGATCAGATCCATTCAAAAAATAAGGATATCATCCATAAAAAGAAGGTGATTAATTGATAATGCTCGAGAAATTATCATTCCTTGGAACTCACCTCTTCTTTTTGCATTTGACAACATTTTACTTAACCCTTCTACTACTAGTAAAAATGAAAGGGGTGAAAGAGGACAACCTTGCCTTAATCCCCTTTCAACATGGAAAAAAGGGGAAGCTAAGCCATTGATTAGGACTGAAAAAGAGTTTGTTTGGAGATAAATCATTATCCACATGATCAATTCTAGATTAAAACCAACATGAGTTAAAATCAATCTAATATACAACTAGCTCAACTGATAATACACTTTTGAGAGATCAATCTTGATGATTGACCCTATTAACTTTTGGATCTTGATGTTATGAATTCATTCATGAGCTACCCCAATGGATTCATGGATTTTCTTGCCTTATATAAAACCAAATGTTTCTTTAGAGATGGATTTGGATCGACTTAGTTTTAATATATTTTATATGACTTTTGTTATAACCTTGTATATTCAGCTGTAGAGGGATATAGGGAGAAAATTATTGAAAGAAGGGTTGCTTGACTTTGGAATAAGAGAAATGTAGTATTGAATGTTGGTAGGATACATCCATCTTTGCGATATTATTCCAAAACTCCTATCAATTCTTTCACAATGATGTCAAAATGGCCTAAAAGAAATTCCCTCGCCCAATCGTAAGGACCTAGAATTTTGTCCTTTTGGTGTTAAAAATATGAAACTACGGTCAAAATCCACTTTTGACAACTTACTTTATGGATATAATTATTTCATTGAATCCATCTTTTTGAGAGGACCAAAATCGACCGAAATACCACTCATAAGGGAAAGTGTAATTATGGAGAAAAGCCCACATGTACATATTTGATATGGTCGACCCTAAAGCAAAGTGGACCACCTTAGAAGTCTATAAATACAAGTTACCTCTACCTCATTTAGGCACAATTATGGTACATTCTTCTATCTTGTTTTGGTTCGCATAAATTTGAGGCTCATTTGTAGAGGGTCATGTTTAGTCTGAGGTGAAATTGCAGGGTCTAAAGCTCGCATTTTAGATCTAGGGTTTTGGGCCATAGTTGCAGGAAGAACACATAAGGATCCCGACAATAGTCACTATCTTAGAGGCTCATGTGCGCGACTGGAGCCTTCTAGTCACACGAAAAACTCAGTATGCATGTGCATGGGAGTTAGGGTTTCCACTCTCTAGATTTGACCCTAATCGCTCACTTGCCATACTTAACGGAGAGACTAGGGGGCCATAGTCACTCACATAAATCCTCCTCCATAGATCAAGAACTAAAAGATGAAATCACAATATTCCAATTTTTTCACTCATTGATATAAGTGTTTATTAGTTAGCCGTAGGGACCACAGATAGTGACAGTTCATTACAGACTTCAAAATCAAGATTTTAAGTAAATACATTGTTGGGTTCATTTCATGGTTGTTGTAGCTGTTTTGTTGGTTAGTTAAATATATGAATATGTGAATCATTGTACTCTCTTTCTCTGAATCATCTGATGACGATCTATTAAGAAGAATAATTTGAAAGGGTTTTCCCCATAGTGGGTTTGTCCTTGATCTTTGACCAATCCTGGTGTCTCTATGTCTGAATGCTTTTCTTCTATTTTTCCTTTATGTTCCATTTCATTGATGATGATGATATTTTTCTTTCTACATAGTTGCATATGATGATGAATAATTATGTAAATCTGAATAATGGTGTGAACTTAATGTGTTAATGAATAAATGTAATTATCAAAGCAAAGAACAATATAGCCCTATGAAAAATTAACATTTCTTAGGAATGTAATACCACTTTAAGCTCATCTTCCAATACTTCCTCGAGTAATGCTTGGTTGTCTTCCTCCTCCATAAAACTGGGAAAGGATTTTGCAACTCTGGTGACTTGTTATATATTTACTCCCATTGCTACCTTGACGTGTCCTTGAAAGTGTTCCTTACCGAAGGCTACTAGATATTTAAAAGTACACATCTCTATTCCATATGGATCTTTAAGACTCCATATGTTATTGGTCAACTTTTGAAATTTAGCGTAACCTTGAAAAAAATTGTATTTTCATCACCATTTTCCAGCGACGTGGCTCTACTTTTGAGTCTCCATGTTGCTTTAATTGTTTCCAACAACACTTTTCTTCTGGCATCCAAACTGTGTAGGTATCCTTTGGAAAAACCATCAAATAAGACTTACCCTCCAACATTCAAACTATCTTGGATTTCTTCCTCCACTTCTCTAAGTTCTAGATGCTTGGATTGTCTTTTTCTTAAAACCCAGTCTTTGGTAAGTTGCTTGATGAGATTCATTTTATTTTATTTTATTTTTTTTATTTTATTTTTATTATTATTATTTTTAATTTTTTATTTTTTTTTTTTTTATTTATTTTTTTATTTTCATTTTTTTTTTTAATTATTTATTTTTTTATTTTTATATATTTATTTTATTATTTATTTTATTTATTTTATTTATTTTTTTTTTTTTTTATTTTTTTTTTTTTTTTTTTTTTTCAGTCTATTTAGCAACAAAAGTTATAATAGATGGATCAAAGACTTTCCAATGATTCTTTACTAGATCCAGAAAGAGTGCATATTTTAACCAAGAAGAATTTGACTTGAATGGATTGGATGGTTTGGAAATAAACCCTTACATTTCCAGTAAAATAGGTGAGCTTTTAGACTCCCCTCCCCCCATTTTCCTGAGTAGATTAAAGCACAATACAAGGGCTTTAGAAATAAGAAATAAGTCTAGCATCTTAGAAACTCGATCATCCCTTGTTCGTCGATTCCTCCAGTCCACTTTAATTTTTTAGGGCTCAACTTCCACTAGCTTCTTTTCTTCCAAATGTTAGTGAAACAAATATGCCAGAGTCAGGAATTGCTCGAGGGCCCCAAAATTCATCAACCCTAACAAAAAATTTAGATCTCCGCCTATGATGAGGGAGTTCGAAGAAATCATGCATTTGGCAAATAATTTGTCATAGAATTTTGTTTGATTCAAACAGGGACCTATTCTAGCTACAACCCCCCCCCCCCATTTAGTGGTTTTCTTTTTTCATAATAAGTGGTGACACTTCGCTTATTTTTTCTTTATCTCGTTTCAAGATTTCTTTTGGCCTTATTTTGCATTTGCAGTAAGCTGCATTTTCTGCCTTAAACCTTTTCTCACATGACGATACTTGCATTACTACTCTTATTTTGCCACAACACGTTTTTCTTTGAATTTTGATTGTTGACTTTTTCTCATGGCTGTATACAAACCTGCATCAAGACACAAAATATAGGGATGACTCATTAATTTGAGTGTAAATACATATAATGTAAATAATTATATTTAAACAAGTGCTGCATGCAGCCGGTAGTCCCTGCCGTCAAGCATAAATGAAGCCCTTTTCTGATTTGTGCTTCAGTCTTATCATTGTGATTTGGATGAAGAAAGGCCACTTCGCCTGAACCCCATGTCAAACCGGGTTTTATTTTTAATAGAGTGATTTGGTCCCCTGACATTTCATTAGAGAAATGTTTAAATGATACCTAAGGGAAGGATGCTCCAAGACAATCATTGCCCACCTCAGAAGTATGCCTATATAGTATATGCATACCCAGCCATATTTAATATCCACGCATGGTTGAAGGAATTGTGTGACTGAAAGTTCAATTCACTACATAGATTTCTCAGGGGGTCAATGAAATGATCCAGTTATTCCAAACTCTTCTCTTCAATAAATTGAAAGAAGCAAATAGCTTGCTACAAGTGAAATTTAGAAGCAGGCCTGGTGCTGGATATTGTCCTATGGAGTGAGGAATACATAGTGGTTGTCCCTGCCAGTTTGATAAGAGAATCAAGAAGTTTGATAGGAGATATACCTATTGTATTCTATATTCTAAGATAGAGATAAGGTATATTCGGTATTCAAAAATAAATAGAAGGTTATTGTATTTTGTTATTCTAAGATAAGCAAACTAAAATAGTAAATTGGTGAAACTGCAAACTGAAATAGTAAATTGTAAATTGGTGAAACCAGCCCACTGAAATAGTAAATTGTAAATTAGTGAAACCAGCCCACTATAGATTATTCTTGGCTGCACTTTGAAGTGTTCAAAAGTAAGATCAGTGTACAGATTTAAGGCTTCCCAATGTATTCGATTGTCAAGATTAACTTTTGTGAAGAATAACCTTTTGTGATTCACATGGACCAGCGTATTGATTTAAGGCTTTCCAATGACTTTTTGTGATTCACATGGACCACATGGACAAGTTTACTGATTTAAGGCTTTCCAATGAATGCTATTGCATAGAATAGATTAATTTTTGTATAGAGTAACTTTTGTGATTTACATAATTTTAAAATTTTTTCAAGATTTATTTTGTGATTCACATAATTTTGAATTTTTTGAATGCTATTGCATAGATTAACTTTTGTACAGATTAAATTTTGTGATTTACATAATGCCACACCCAGTTTCCTCTATATAACACATGAAATCTAATATTTCATAATGCCATGCTGAGTGAAGAGTTAAAGAGTTTAGATCTAAATAGGGATACATAAGCAAATGGTTTATGACAAGAATTCAAAATTGTCTATCTCAAAATGCAGTTTATGACAAGTAACAAAAAAAAATTATGATTTTAAAGACACTAAAATTTAGCATTGTGCAGAGAGAATAATAGAAAAACATAGTAAAAGAATATCTATCTCACATTTTTAGAAATTTGATAGCAAAACATTTTATTGGAGGGAAGGCTAATTCTGGATAGATCCAAACAATCTGTATTCAAACTTTACACAAATAATCAACAATCAACAAAGATGTTGATGTTCAAAAGATAGTGTTTAAGAAATTTAAAGGGGTTGAAACAATGATTAAATCAAGAATAAACCCTCCATTAATACTATAAACCTAATTTTAACGACACTATATATTTACATTTACTGGTAGAAAACCACGACTTCACGTTATTTCAATGATTCACAACACACATAGAGCTGACATCGGCCCTGAAGAATGATATAATATTTTGTATGGGTTTTTCCAAGAAATATATTGCATATGATATATCCCAATATTATACAGAAATAATCAGACTCCTCTCCTAAACATTTCCTGGTAGCGCTCCAGCGATCGTAGTCACTCCATTTCTCATTTTTGATGGCACTTGGCAATGAATTCTTCTGCTAATTTGTCAACATCCCAATCCCCAAATTGATCAATGTTTTTTCTCATGTTATCTGCGTTGCTAATTTGACCTGTGTGATTACCAACACCAACACTGGTCTCTTTATTTACATCTCTTGTTTCCTCGTTCTTCCGCTAATCTGTCAACATCCCCATCCCCCAAATTTATCAGTGTTTTTTCTCACATTATCTGTGTTGCTAATTTGACCTGCGTGATCACCAATGTCAGCACTGGTCTACTTATTTACATCTCTTGTTTCCCCTATTCTTTGTACTGTAATTACTTCTGGTTTTACTAAAGAAGAAAACGATGGAATTGCCTTTCAATTCGAAAATTTTAATGCAGAAGAGATTGATAATGTCAAACGATGGTGGTGTTGACAAGAAATTTATTGAAGGCAGATGAATGCTAATGCTCTGCTTGTCAGGGAGAGTTGTACGTGCAGTTATATATCCGTCTTGGAATGAAATATTAATGGTGACGAACGTTATAAATAGATAGAGATATGAATGAAATCTTAATGGCAACGAACGCTATAAAATAGACAGAGATTGTTTACTAGGTATATATGTAATTAATTTCTGTTTTATTGCTATTAGTCGGAATATATACAAAGAGGCTAATGTGTCAGTTAATTAATCATATTTTATAATCTGCTAACACCTGTTAAACCATGAAAAGTGAGAACAAAAGAGTACTATATACCTAATTTCTTCCATTGAAGTCTTCAACTACTAATCAACCACCTTTTTTATATTTCCAATGCCAATGAATATTTTCTAATGACTTTGCCATAGCATATGAACACCAGGCAAAATATTCAAGTTATTTAGGTAACCCATGGAACTGCATTTATAGGTTGAAATCTAAGGCAAGCACGATTTTGATATCCAGTGAATAATATTTTATGGTGAGTTTTTTGTAGGTTGAAATCACAGGAAACCACGATTTTCATATCCAGCTATATTTTCTGGTGAGTTTGTTGTGATGAGGAATTATATAGAGAACAGGGGATGTAGCCCGTGCCTAATGGAATTATATAGGGAACAGGGGATGCAGTCTGTGCCTAATGCGCGTCCAGGACTTGCCATATGAGTGCCTAATGTGCGTCCAAGACTTGCCATATGAGCTATAGGGTACACCAGAGACGAAACACATTTTGAGATTGAGATTCATAATTCTGAAGCCAGAGAGAGGTCGTCAAACTAGTTTCCTTAAACATAGCTTCAATCCAACTATCTCAGGCATGTTGGGGATTGGGGGAGAGGATTAATTAGCTGCTTCTGTTGAGAGAGGGGGTAAACTGACAACAACCCAATGCTTTCTGATTCAGTTTTTCCAACCAAAAACACATTGTGGAAGCGATGGTCTGGCATCTAGACCGGAAACAACATAGGAATTGCAAGCGGTCACACCAAAATGAAGCGGTTTCATGGTTTTTCATTCCAATTCCTTCTTGTTGGCCTTCTAGCTTTCAGTCTCTCAACCGCGGACGCTATGGCTTCAATGCCAAATTTCTAAATTACATACGGTTGAATATAGGTAAGGTATTTCCCCATATCTATGATCTAGTTAATATCTATGGTAAAATCATGAGCAGAAAGCCAAAATTCCAACTTATTTTGCATTCATAACTCAAGGGGTTTTAATTTTTTTTAATGAAAAACAAATTTATATTTAATATTTCAAGCATATGCATGGGTATATGCAAGGTTTAGAGGGTTCTGATTAAATTCATCCAACCATTACAGGAAAGGACTTCCAATACTACTATTCAAGTCAACATTAAAACTAAATTAGTTTAGTTTTGAACTAACCTTGGAATCGTTCATGGCAAATTTTTAAATTCTTTCTAATATATATACATGGTGAGTAAACCATACATTTTTAGCTTTGCATACCGCCATTGCTTTGTTCCGAATCTTCTCCGTAGATATCTTGATTTTGTCTTCCAAATTCCTCAATGCGACTGGTGACAACATGAAGCCTGCTCATGCCAAACTGCAATCAGAATCTGGCCTTTCTAACGATAAATTAAAAACAAAATTAAGCACTTCACTTGAAGATGAAAATCCATCACAAATTCTGAGATGAATTAACACAACACGCTCATTCTATGGCTAAAAAGATTAAAATCCTTTCCATCAATAAACCAGAAGACACTGACCGACACTTGCATCTGTGGAATAGGAAATTGAATCCGGCGTGACTGCGAGAGGGAAAATTGAATGGCGCTGAGCATGAGGGAGAATGATTCTATTTTTGTGAACAACCCATTGCAGAGCATTGTAGCTGTTCTTGGTGTCATTTATGGCCACTATTATGGTCCTGCTTCCAATCTTGGTTTAAAGTCTATTGATAGGTGTTGGAGAAGGGTCAAGCCTTTGAGATCCCTCAATTTCAAGGCACTGGCACTGCGTGACTCTCCAAGATCGAAAGTGACACCATTCAATGTCTGTAGATAGATGAGCTTAGATATACCCACAGGGAAACATTCAAATCTCCCCCCTAAATTCAAATATAGCATATATTTGTGCTTCTCTATCCTTGAATGCAAATTGGATACATAGGTCTCATCAACATCCAGAAACTAGAGCTGCTGGAGACCACTAAGGGACTCGGGCAGTTCGTAAATTCCTGTCCCGGATACATTCAGGTATTTTAAAAGCTTTAAATTCCTGATAGAATCGGGCAATGATGTGATAGAAGTCCGACTTAAATCTAACACATTCAGATATTTCATATTATCAAAAAAACTCTCAAAAATTGATGCTAGACAATAATTATGAGATAGAAATAGACTTCAGAGCCCTGGACACTGGATACCCTTCTCGATTGCATATATCTCATTTTTCATCAACGAAATTCGGCACAATCCTTGGCAGTCCTCCACCGGTATCCTTTCCAGCTGTCCTCCGGTTTTTAACAAACATTTAGTTTGCTCAGAAACCGCTAAATCATGCAGTAGGTCATGCATTTTGCAACTCTTTGCTCGTCCATTCCCGGCAACCTCTGAAACTTCAATCAGGCATCGATGGATAAGTTCCTCCATGTAGGATAGCCCTACATTGTATGAATCTTGTAATTGCACAGAAACAAAACCCTGGGCAATCCATCCATGCACTAAGGATTTTGCATCTATTTGAGTATTCTTAGGAAAGACATAACAATAAAGAAAACAAGGCTTTAGGTGAAAAGGCAGAGCCTCGTAACTCAACTTCAAAGAAGACAAAACTCGATCGCTCATGCCATATGCTTCGTGCAGATGAAGAAGGGTCCATTCCCAATCATTAGGAAGTCCCCTTACATGTCTTGCCAAATACGCTCCTATTGTTTTGATTGCCAATGGGTTTCCATCACATTTTTCTACTATACTGTGGGATATCTTGTCGAGCTCCTTTGGACAAGCGTAAAGTGCATCATCTGAGAAAGCGTGGATGCAAAATAGTTTCCAACTCATACCCGAAGATACACTTATTTTCCGGTGGATTTGAGCCTTCATAGCTTTTGCAACTGCTTCGTCACGCGTTGTCAGCACAACCTTATCTTGGATTCTAGATGGCAAGCCAATGTCATTCCAAGCATCTCTGTCCCACACGTCATCAACTGAAAATAGACAGTGCTTTCCTTCTAAATATCTATCAATTTTCTTTCTAAGCTCCTCCTGGCTTCAGTCTCTCAACTTTTTATCATCTGGCTGTTCGGCCCTGTTTTCATCATTTCCCATCGATGGCTTATTTCTCTCGTTGCGCTCAAATTGGTTGACCATGTCACGGAGCACTTCTATGACAGCCAATTTTTGAGATACGACCAACCAAATGCGACAGTTGAAACCTTTATGGACTTCTTCGCTGTTGAAAATGTGTTGGAGCAGAAGAGTTTTCCCCTGCCCTCCCATGCCAACAATGGCGATGACTTGAGGGCCATCTTTTTGCAATATCCATTCAGTAACCACATTAATATCGCCTTCCATGCCTACAGTCTCTGCTTCTCTGAGAAGAGTACTGGATCTTTCCCTTTTAACTTCAAATTTATATGCATCCAATGCCTGAGCGCGAGCATTCACTTCGAATACTGACGAAAGATATTTGAGATATTTAGTATTCTGCTAGACTTTGTTGAGTTTCTCCTTCAAATTCATAATTTTGTGGCCCATCTGGAAGCGGAAGATCATCTTTCCAAACATGTGATGAGCTGCACCACATCTCTCCATTGTGTCCTCTGCCCCACATTTCTGCACCATGTAGTCTGCCTCGGCAAGAAAATCCTCAAGACTATCAAGCCATTGGGACACTGAAGTGGAGTTCCTCTTCCCTCCGGCATCCATCAAAAGACTTTTAATGTAAATAAGCTGATCACAAAAGAATTCAAAATCCTCTCTGAAATTAACAATGAGCGATACCTCTTGGAAGAGTTTGTCAGCCACTGTAGAAATAAATTTTTCTATGAGCGCACTAACAACAGCTTCTCCTGCCATGTTTCCTTCGACTCTCGAACCAATCTGGTTTTCTTCACCGTAGTAGCACGGGCTACTCAAGAAAACACCTACCCACGTAGCCTTTGGGACTTCACTCCTCAAGTCCACTGAGTTGCTCTGCCCTCTACTTCTCTGAAAGTCACAAGATTATATAAGCTTAGCATAATTATTGCTAAAGATTAGTGTGCTTTGTGATTCTATGGCAGCGGCTCCATGGACCTCACTTGGTATTGCAGATTACACCCACAAAACGTTAACGGTGGTTGTTTGGCAAGTGTCAACTATGGTGGTTTGGATGGTGGCAGGTGTAAACAGTGGGCAGGTGTAAATGAGAGAGATAGTCAGCCATGCAACTTTGGTTAAAAACACTTGCTCAACCACCATTTTAAAAATTTTGCATTAAAAAACTTGTTAGAAACTCACTTAGGAAACTTTGGATAAAAAACCTGTCCGCCCCAAAATAGCATCGGGGCACGTGAAGCGTGCAATAAGACCTCCAATTCGCAACTTTGGTTATAAATTTCTTACACCGATATTTGCAGAGATAAACTTTGGTTAAACTTTGATAGTGCACAATTTTTTTTTGGTCAAAAGACCGGTTAATGTATGGTCAACGATCGATCGATCGCTAATAGTCCCAGGCAGGGACTAAAAATAATATTGTAATATTAATATTTACAACATTGTATATAACACAAAATTGTAAAATACAATTAAAAGAATATAGGTTTGTAAATAAACATGAAATTATATAATAACAAAACGCAATAAAAATATATATTAAACAACAAATGATCATTCAATGTAAACATAAGGGAATCATTCAAAGTTGAATGATTCCAAACGAGACTAAAGGGAATCGTTTCAAATTATTAAACGTGAAAAGAGTATTATCATCTATGTTTAAAACGTAGTGGAAGACTCTGTCCTTTGAACATGGTAATTCTCAATCAACCCTCCAAGTAGATTGATGAATTAAATAAATCCTCCATGATGGCTAGATCGACCTCCAAGCTGTTGGCCTTATCATCCACACTATTTGTTGCTCCGAATTGATTGTTTGTTTTTAAGTTTATTTGCTGAAGTTTTAATGCACTAACAACATACTTTTATTTTTTTGTTGTGCAGGTAAGCACGCGTTAAGGAGCAATATGCCAGTGCTAGTTGGGAGGTTGGCATTCTTGGGCAGGTACAACAAACCTCTGTAATCACACCAGTGATGGGGATGAATCCATAACGTTATTAACAGTGAGCTTCACGCAGACGAGGGAGGAGAACACAGGGATTTGGCAGCAGCGTAAGTTAAATAGGTTATTAGGAACGTAGGTTGCTGGGAGGGTAGTACGCAGATGAGGAAGGGAGGTGGAGTGTTGCTGGGAGCGTTATCTTATTTTTCTCATCATAAGTTGAGCTTGTGTTATCTTATTTTGAGATTAGGAATTATTTCCTTAGTTTGATATAGATTTTAGAATAAGTCCATATTACAAGTTTGAATTTGGGGTACGTATTTGAAATTATTTTAATAATCCTTTACTAAGATCATTTTATTTCATCAACGCGTAAATCATTTGAAATCTCTGAATCACTTTGAGTATTTATAAACAAATCGTAATCCCAGGTTATATCACAATCCTCTCTCCCGATTTTGTCTTTAATCCCTTGATTGAAAGTAATGTTATCCTTCTTTTGGTCAATAATGGATCCCACTTCGTTTTCTTCTATCTTTGGATTAAATAAATTTGTAGATCCTCGAATTAATTTGGGGTTTGCGATTGAACCTAGATCATATGGTCAAACACAGTTCTTCCACCTCCAATTAAAACACTTTTATCTCTTGACTAAGGATGTGGCTATCTTGTGCTTAGTCAAGATAGGTTTCCTTTTATGTTCATTTGCATAGTTTCATTTATTTTTCAAGACTCCTTGCGAAGGAGCAAACCTCATAGCAGCTTCACTGAGCCTTGGTTTCAGTCTCGTTTAAAAGGTCATGTTTTCTAAAAGTTATATCATAAGGATGATTCTCTAATTTTCATTTTGTTAATCATAAACATCATCATTCTTAAGAAAACTAAAGATCATTCTTGTGCATATTGTACACATTTTTTTAGGTAGCTTAGACTAAGTTAACATAGTCTATTTATAAGACATGGTTAACTAGAAACCCATTCAAACTAGCTAGGATTTCCATTACAATGGAAAAGAGTCTAATTGGGACTTTGACCAAACAATTTTCTCATGTATTGAGTCAGGACAATTGGAGGCATCAACACTTTTGGTGCTAGAAGGAGGGAAACATATTTCCATATGTGTGAAAATTTTATCTTGTTAATCATGGCTCACCCTTTGGGTCATGCATTTAGCACACCTGAACCTACTAGAAACTTTCTCAAGAAACCTATCCTATCTCTAATTCAACCAACATATGACAGTGAGAGTGGCATGACACGTGTCGATCATGTTTCACAATTTTTAGTCAAATGCAATTCCTTCAATATCACTTGCGATGATGATATATGTAGGTCATTCTCTCTCACATTTAAAGGTCGAACTAGAGGTTGGTATAATTCACTTCCAAATAGATCTATCCATTCTTGGGACACTTTGTTGAAACGTTCCTTTCAACAATCAATTTTATGATTATGAAAAGTTGTGTTTAGATATAGGAATTTTGGTGATGTAGGAAAATGAATCAATTGATGAATTTTATAATAGATATAAATCCCTCTATTTTAGATTCCCCCTCAAAGATCTTCCTTCCGAGGATGATTTATTACAATGTTTTCAATTTCTTTTTTCTTCTAGTAAAAATAATGGAACTAAACAGAAGAACAAGACACTCTTGAGATATTTCTTAGTCTTGTTGAACATTCTAATCAATCTCATTCAATTTTAGCTAGAACTATCACATCTCAAGAAATTAATTATGAACAATGTGATAATCTTCCTTTGAAAGCAGACTCAATTTTAACAAAAGATCCTTATTCACTCCACACTTTTCATGACATCCATGATGAGGAAAATTATATGTATGTGTATAACATGACATACTCTAGAGTTCATTATTTTGTGCCTAGACCTTTTCACAAATCATAATACAAACCACAAAGACATCATAGATCTTTCTGACGAAAAACTTCTTTCAAAAAATTCAATTTTTGTTAGGACCATATTTCATGTGAGAAGGACTCTTTGCCCATCCTTGATAATTTTCAATCACCTTTGTTTCCTTTTGTTGATTCTTCTGAATCAGATCACTTACACCAATTTCAGGAAAGTGAGGCCATATATGACAAATATTTCGATGATGAGATTATTAAATACCTTCATCACAAAGAGATCCTGATTTGATAGATTCATTTTCTACTTTTTCATTGTCTCTTGTACAAAAAAAAGCATTGTATATTCTTATCATCATATTTCCAATGATCTTCATATTCATAATCCTATGGAAGCTTGTCTCGATGAAATCTCTCGCCTTCCTAATGCTAGGTCTTCCAGTTCTCCTTCTGATTTTGATAATAATAGATTATATCATCATGTATATTATATTGACATCTTTCAACAGGCTACTATATCTAAAGGTATACCATATGAACTAAGCCTATCTGTTTCTTCTCCTTGGAATTATTTTCAAGAGGTATCAAGTATTCATCTTTACTTATGTGATCCATTTGGTTTTTTTTTAGACAAATCATTTCAAGTGAAGGTTGATATACATAATTTATTTTCTTTTAACTTCTTACGGTTATCTGTGCATAGTCTTGTTTTTATTTATTATAGTTTTGTTCTACTACACTTCCTAATGCATGCCATATTTTTTATTGTAGGGACAAAATTGATGTGATGGCTACATTGGAAATATACATGATCATTTTTACTCATGCAAATTTGTATATAGTTTATATAATTAGAATAAAATTAGTTTAGATTGCTTTTAGATTAATTTTCTTTTCTCAAAGAAGTTATATGTTTCTTGCTTATTTTGGTTATCAATGCACACATGTAAGCCTTTATCATCACTTGTTTATAAAATTACAAAGCTTACGAGGAATTTAAGCAATCCATTAAGCAAGACAACTCATCTTGATTTAAATTCGTAAACAAAACTTCCTTAGAGTTTTTCAATAAAAAGCCAAATTTATTAATATCCCACAATACAAAGATAATTTGATTATGACTTAAACATTATTTCACATCAACTTTTTATGTTAAACTCTTATTTTATCTCGTCTTATGAGAATTCTAAATGAATTTGGCTCATAATTTTGTTTTATCTTTTTTGTTTGAGTCTTTACTGTTGTCACACATTTTGATTAGTTTTGTGTCCTAGTTTGGTGAGGTTTGATTTCATATTCTCACTTTTTCTTCTCGGGGGATATTTCTCTTTTCGGTGTTATAAAATTCCAACCTTTTGAAGAAAGAGACAACTTGAGTTTAACTCGATGAATCCCACTAATCCCACCACTTCGAATTGCACAAGTTATGTGTCTTGGTTGTTTCAATTATAACGTAGGTGGCATGATGATCTTTTATATCTCGTTTATATTGATAGTTGAGAATCCTTAAAAATTGTAGATATGTTGAAGGTTGCAACTCATTTTTATCATGTCAAATCTAATTTTGATTCCTTCATTAATAATAATAGTTAAAGGTTTCTTCAAGATTATTTGTCAGTCATTCTTTTTCCAGAATTGTCATGTTAAAAATATAGAAAGGTAAATAAATAAGGCAAATCATAAGATGAAAAGAAAATTAAAAGCCATGATATGTAGTTCTTTTTACATAAATTTTTGCATCACCCCACTCTCTTCACGCAATTTCAAACTAATATACTAAAAGAAAATTTCTAAATTAATAATCAAAAGGGCAGTAAAAGAGAGTTTTTGGGAAGTGTATGTAAACCCGTGGGGGCTATGGATGCTCGTTGGTAGCGTGTAAATGCATACATGATGCTAAGACAACTTTGTCAATGCTATGGATGCTCGCTGGTAGCAAAGTGATGCTGGGTTAAGGAAGTCAAATATAAATAAAGCATGCAATTGACTGGTATTAAGATGTTTCTAAGTAGTCAATTCTTAAGTCTTCTCTTCACATAACTTTGATTTTTTTTACTCCCAATGAAGGCAGAGTGTAAAGTATTTTTGAAGATCTCCTTTCCTATCATTTAATGATCATAATTTATTTTGACATGGAATTTTTTTAAGTTACGAGTTTATCTTATTTACAAGTTACCCATCACTCTGTTGTTTCTTTCCATATAAACAGAGATAACTAGTTCTCCCAGTTTGTCGCCAGTGGTTGTAGCTACAACAACCCCTCATTTAGTGGTTTTCCTTTTTAATAATAAATGGGGAACCTTCGCTTATTTTATCTTGATCTCATTTCAAGATTGCTTTTGGTCTTATTTTGCATTCTCATTAAGTGATATTTTCTTCCTTGACCCTTTTCTCACATAACAATACTTGCATTACTTCTCTTATTTTGACATGACACCTTTTGCTTTGAATTTTGATCGTTGATATTTTCTCATGGCTCGATACAAACCTGCATCAAAACACAAAATATAGCGATGACACATTAATTTCAGTGTAAATACATATAATGTAAATAATTATATTTAAATATTACTA
>APFE031545860.1:57199-70018 GCA_000404065.3 Pinus taeda | reverse complement strand
AATTTTTGGAAGTCCTCAATGTGCTCCATCATTGAACCCTTTTGTTTGAGGTTTATCAATTGGCTAAAAAAAGTGTTTCTTTTTGTATCCTCATAATGTGCTATCATTTCTTATGTAAAAATTGCCCAAGTGACAATTTGTTTACAAGAGCAAAGCCATTGATACCATACAAACTGATTTGGTTCCAAGTATAAAGTTGCAATGTGTACTTTTTGTGTGCTTTTCACATTATGAAGATCAAAAATTTCTCCATCTATAGTGCCACCAAACTTCCTCATATCAATCTTTGGAACATGGAGGGTCTTCAATCTAACATTAGAGTCTATCAAATCATGATTAACATTTCTTTTGTTCTCATCATGAGTTTCCTTTACTACACTTTCACCATTAGTAAGCATTTCTTGTAGCAACTTATTTAAATCTATCTTCAAATCTTCCATCTTAGCATCCATGCCATTCATCTTAGCTTCCATTTTATCCATCTTAGCTTCCATGCCATCCATCTTAACTTGCACGCCATTCATATTAGCTTCCATGTCATTCATCTTAGCCTCGGTTACCTTTTGTGAGAGTGAAATTTGTTGCACTTGGTCACATAATTTTGATATATCATGTTGCATTTCTTCCCCTTCTTCATGAGTCATGCTAGAGATTTCAGGTTTCTTGCTATGTTTTTCCATTTTCTTTCTTTGAGGCATCAATTAATGATAATTATTCTTCATTGTTCCCTTTGTACTTCAGCCTAATTATTCAACCAAAACTTACGCAAAATTTTAAAAATACTACACACCTTTTTGTTTCGCTTTGTAGAATCTCGATATTAAATCTATTATAGCTATGTAATTATGGATCTCAAAGGTCTAAAATTGCTTCCTGCAATATCCCTCTACGTCCTCTTTACAATGCCACTAGTCAGATCAAAATTTGATTCTCCAAGAAATAATTATGGGTAATCTCCCACGATGACCTGATTATATAATTTTTCAGTAGAGCAAACCTGTACGACATGCTACATGTCACTGTTTCGATCTTAGGATCTGAAAACAATACACATAAAACTAAAATCTATCCTCTTTCTGTAACTTCTTATGAAATTTTAATATGATGCTCAGAGAGAAAGTTATGATGATTTCCCCAAGGTCACTTGTTTGGAATGTAATTCGGGAGTCTGCAAAAGTCCCAGCTTCCTCAGATCATATCTCTGAGAATATAGCGATAAAAAATTTGAAATTTAGACCCGAGGTTCAGAATGATTTAAGCTTAAATGTGTTTTTTGTTTTAGCTTCTGAAACGTTTCAAAAAGGAAAAAAAAGAAAAAAAAAGAAGTTATAGCGAAAATGCGACGATGACTTGTTTGGAGCAGTGAAACCCTATAATCCAAATCTTTGATACCAAATGTTATGAAACCAGCTCACAAAAAGATAGAAAAGAGAGATAAACGACTTACAATTCAGCTTCTTTGAGGGGGCATCCTCTTTTACATTACACAAATGAACTATTCTTGGATGATACAAATGCCAAAACCTCCTTTGTATGTATAGGAGTCTAAGGGGTGACAATATAATCAAAGCCGACCTAACAATAATAATAGAAGGGTACAACAATAACAATAGTGGACTTTTATGGGGCATAATAATAACAATATGGGGATAATAGGGGCACAACAATAACAATAAGGGTTGCAATGACAATAGTAATGGGGGAATCACTAGTATTATAGGGACCTAACAACCCCCCATATCAAGGACTAGTGGGAAACCTATTGTTAGATGAAGGAAGAAAGTACACCCTCGCTATTTTTAGCCACACCCACTTGGGATTCATTATGGAACACCATCAAGGAGTAGTACTACCCTGTCGGGATCTATGAGGATAAATACATAAATAGGACCATGCTGCGGCACAGAAGGGACCAAGACGTTCTGGAGTTTATCAATGCTTTTCATACCCTTCGCAAAAAGTTGGGTATCAAGGATTTTGAGAAACGTTTGGTACTCAAGTACCGTGGCTGCCTACATGGGTACATCTAGAATGAGATGGAGTTGGTGGACATCTCCTCACTTAGCACAACATACTGATACACTATCAAGATTGAGCATAAGTTGAAACAAAAGAAGTGAGACTTTGAATTTGTGAATCTGAAGCAAGGGAAAGGCATCCCCAAACCGCAAAGTAAAGGGAAAAGCCAAGGCAGGGTGACCCAAAATAACCTTCCAAAGCTGCAAGAAAATAACACCAGGACAAAGACAAAGAAGTACACACAAAAGTGGTGTGAGTTCCATAAGAGCTCCCCTCACAACACAGGTGAGTGTCAGGCCAATCAGTGACTGGTGGCTGAGCTGAATGCTTCCAAGGCAGACACATGTTTTGACTCTAAGTCAGAAATTGATAAGGAGAATGAAAAAGGGAAGAATATCATTGACATGGATCCCAATGCCACTATGGGAACTATTGAGCAGTAAAAAGGGTCTTTTTCACCTCTATTTACCCTACATTTATTGTCAAGCCAGGAATGATTTGTTATCTCAAAGGGTGTACTTAGTTTGAGGCGGTCATTTGTCAGAGTAATGCTAGTAGTATAGTGCTCTCAATACAAGAGTAAACAGATGCTTGGAATGCAAACTACTTGCAAAAAGAAACCTAGGATTCAAATCATACGTTCAGAAAGCTACAATGATTTATCAGTCAAGGGTACAATAACGGTAACTCTTCCCTATGTAAACTAATGCAATCAAGAAGTCACTCAAAGGAAGGATCATCAAATCGGGAACTAGACAGCGTATGTTGATGTTCACTACAATCTCAGACCTTCTGCACACCAAAGAAATGATAACCTTCGACAAGAAATGGAACAACAACTATCTCTATAAATATGATTGAATAGCAAAACTTTAACCTATGGAAATGAATGCAGAAATAATTATAATCTACAGGAATTAAGTAACAGCCTTTGAATTGAACAACAAACAGAAATGGAACAACAAACAATCAGAAATCAAGTATAGAACATCAAATTAAATCTGAATGTACAACAACCCAAGTTAAACACATGACACACTTATCATTAAAGGGAACAATAATTTGAGCTTTGATACAATATGTATGAATCATAGCTATAAAGTAACAACAATTGTAATGGAACGACAATCACAATTTAAGAATAAATCATACAGTAGTACCGATTTAGGAACATACATCACAATTAATCTATAATCGAATGACAATATGTAAGGAACAACAATGTTATATCAATTGTCAAAAGGAACAACAATGCGATACAAAGTTAGAATGATAACATATCATTCCTTTTGCAGATAACAATAGTATTTAGTCAAGTATAGATAATAGAGCTGATATGTAAAACAGTAAAGCGCGTCAGATTACTGAATAGAGTAAATGAAAGAAATCAAACCACACATGAATTAGGAATATGATACAGGAGCAAGTAATCCACCTAGGCCGGGCCCTTAGCCTCCAAGGACTCACTTCTTAAGGCTACTCCAGAATCAACGATAGAACAACAACCAGGTTTTTATATTAAAACATTAAACAGAGTTACAATGAATCGCTCTTCAAAGAGAGTCGACGATCAAAGTTCAAGTACTAAGGAAAATTTCATAAAAATAACAATAGTTCTCTCTCTCCCAGCTAACAATGCTACCCCTTCTTATAACAGCCGAGTGGCGATATCAACAATGCAGAGGATTGTTAAGATAGTGATCCCTCAGGATCAAAGGATCCTGATGGATTTGCCAAGCTATTAATTTGCAGTTATCCTCTTGTTCTTTTGCGTCGATTGGAGATCTCCTTTCCCTTTTTTTGGCTATTACGCTCCAATTTGGATCTCCTTGGTTGAACGTGGTTCCCTGCCAAAGGGACAACAATTAGCTTGGTCTTGTTCTTTCCTTTTGGATGACAATCTTCCATTTTCTCCTCTTTCTGCATAGAAAAAGAGTAATTATTAGTTATTTCACATTACATATAAATCTTCTAGATTTTATCATATTCTTTTGTCATATGCCTAGCTCATGATGTGAAAAGGTTGTGAGTTTTGAAGAAAAGATAACAAAGTAAATGAAAATAACATACCTTCTCCAGTGCCCAACACACCCCCCTACTTACCCATTTTCATGGCCTCATGAAAACATTGTAGTTGACATGCAAGGCATTGAGGGAGTAGGTTGGAGATGGGATCTCATGAGGAGGTCTACAACCATGATGCCTAGCTAGGTGCTCAAAAAGATGTCTTGTCTAGCCCTCAAGCATTTCGTATAAGGCTTGGTATCTTGGTCCGGGATGCCAAATGACCGGACTTTAGAACCTACAACCTCACGAAGATGGCCCTTCCCTCAAAATAAGATCACCATAGAGGCCCAAGCGATTAGTAGCTAACTTAAAGTTCTCATAATTAAATGGTTCCCTGTGTTGGATATCCGGATTAGAAGTCCGATATCGAAATTTAGCAGCTGTAATGGCAAGGTCTTTGATGGTAAAAAAGTATTCTATCCCTTACCGATTGATTGCTGTACGAATGGGTCCTAATGCTTCAATCACGCCTAGAGTCCTAATGAGGTTCCTATGTTTATTCTATAACTACAATGGATCTCTAGGCTCAACTCTTACCCATAAGTCTAATCTGTTTTCTTGTCTTTGGAAGGCATTATAGGCTTTAAGCCATTTTATTTGATTAACTCCAAATGAACTAAATGCCTGTAGTTGAATATCCCTAACGAAAGGGATGGGATTCTGCTCTATTTCTTGATCTAACACAAGGTTGTGCAAATAGAAATCGCATAATAATCTTTGAAACTTTACCCCATAGTGCTTATAACAATTTATGAAATCATTGATAATGTTTATTTCTATAGGGGCTTCTGCTTTGACAACCTTAATTTTGAATTGCAAATATCTTTCCATTAAAAACAAAGCATAATTCTTAGCAGGCACTCTACATGCTAGGACATCAGTGTACAAAGAGCATAAGGTATCCATTTGTTTGATAACTACACCTAGCCTATGAGTTACCTTTGTGACTCTTTCTTCTTCCTTTTGCCATCCTTCAAAAGCCTGACTTTTGGATAAATTGACATTCCTTAGTTGCTGTTGTAATTCTTCATACTTTTCTCGAGAGACTGTTTGTTTTGTAAGTTTTTCTACTGCTTGCTAGGCTTGCATCGAACCCTCTCGTAGGGTTACTATCCTCGGGTCACTATCCCACATAGTAGTAGGTTCACTTGAATCTTCTTATTGCGTAGTTTTGTAGTTATGGTTCAAATTTCCTCCGAGGACTATTCCTCTGTCTGAATTTCTTTATCACAGGCCGTTATGTCATCTGTTTGAATTTCGACATCAGTAATAGCTGAATGCTGTTCCTTTTGATTTTGAATGGTAGGCTGGACCTGAGTCCTCTTAACCTTTTTCCTAAGGGGTTTCGTTGGAGTGGTTGCATGCCTTAGCATCGAGGTACTTTTTGCTCTCTTCTCCATCTTCAGAATCCTGATTTGTTATCGAAGTCATGCAATTACATTAAGCAGTCTTTACTGTTCCTTTCGTAATCTTTTGATTTCTTCTGTTTTATTGGAAGGAACAGCCGTTCGCGCACTCGGGTCTGGACTTTCTCCTTGACCAATTTCTTGATTTTTCTCTTGGGGTGCTTCTTCATTATTTTGCTGATCGAGTTGTTTGGGGGTAGAAACCCTAGCTTGCTCTGTAATCCCCTGGGTAACTTCTTCTTCCCCCCCTCTCTTCTTCATAAAATTCTTCTGGTGTATTTTGACTTGGAACAAATTGTTCCTCTTCTTCATCCTCATTATTTTTCTCTCCAGATGCACTTTCATCATGGCTGGAGTGATTCTCTTCTTCTTCTTCCTCGTCGCATAACTCTTCAGATGCACTTTGATCATGAACAGAGTGCTCCTGTGGCTCTTCTTCAGTGTGGAGGTTTAGTGAGCTGAGAGGTTGATTATACTCTCCCATGTTGGCCAAAATATAGGCCAATTCATCCTCTTGCAGCGGATGTAACGGGCTTTGCTCACGTTGCTTTGTTTCTTCTTCAACCTGACCAGATTGTTCGGTCTCTCCCTCTATTTATCCCTCATCATTCAATTCTCTTTCATTCTCTCCTCCTTCCAATTGCGGGGTTGCTCGTCCCTTGAATCAACTACTTCCACCAATTGACTGGTGTTCCCTTGGGAATTTTCCAGCCTCCCTCTAATCCATGCCAATCTGACGGATTTCCTCCGTTTCAATGGTCTATTTGATGTACTTGCAGTATGCTTTCTTTGCCAGCCCCCCGTCTATTGTAAAAATTAGTTCTTCCCAGCTGATCTGTTGCTGAGGAAGACTGTAGCTAACTATCAATCATATCAACCCATGATGACTTACTACTGATTCTACATGGCGAGATTTCTTCATGCTTTGGGAAACATCATGTAGTAAAGAATTTAAAAACGCAGGCAAATTCACAGTGCATTTTTGTTTTAATACAGCTAAAAGCTTAAGGTGGTGTGGTCTTACCACGTCTTTTCTTCCTTCACAGGTAATTTAATTTTGAATTATCTTCGCCAATTCTACCCATGTTCTCCCAAGGCTGCTGGTAGAACTCCCTTTCCACTTTGAGTTAGGTTCTGTCCTTCATCTTGGAATATTTTGATGGCGTCTCGCAACCTTCTTTCTTCAGAGTCCACATAGATCCAGTGGTTGGCAGTCCCAAAATTTTTGCGATTATGTTGTCGATAACTACTATCTATCTCCCTCTTACCGTGGAGTGATATTCTTGCAATTATACAAAAATTCAATTGCCACGGTCTCATTGGACTGTTGCAGACGATTGAGATAAACTATCCATCCTACCCTTGTTAGTATTTCTCGTGCAGCATCAGAGACTGTCAACACTTGCACTTGTGGTTCTCTAAGAATTGATCTTCCTCCCATGCTTAGCAAACTGTAAAGACACAAAGATGGCAATGGAACAACAGGTTGTTCAAGCTGTTAGCAACCATAGAGAAAATGATGGAACAACAAGCTTGTTTAGAGTTCAAATTACTGCTAATTGTTGCAAAGCATAACGCGGAAATAATTTTGAAACAACAAGCCATGCAAATTGGAAAACGATATACTGTTAAGCCTTGCTATTCCTAAGTAAAAGTTCTTTGAATGATAAATTGACACGTATGCCAGTGAATTATGAGGTCACCTCCTCCCCCCTGTAATGTGATAAGCCGTCCTCGGTCGTCAAATGAGGGAGTGACGTGTTGGACTGACATGATACAGAGTCGGAAAGGAGTAGCGTATATCGAGATGCCATGTTTACAAGAACAAGTGGATTTCCAAAATCTAGGTATATCATAGAATCGCTTAATAAATAAGAGAACACTGTGATATGATGCGAGATTTGGAGGATAAGAAAGCTGACGTGCACAAAAAGTTCAGTGCAGTCACGATCAACTTTTTCTGTCATGATTGATTGTAATAGATTTCATGTATTAGAGGTTCGAAAGAATTATGTTCATAATCTTATTTGACCCATTACAAAGGTAGAAGAAGGGATTCATAACTTCTATTGGTGTATAAAGAATCTAACCTCAATACCATCAACATAGCTCTATTGTCGACAAGTGTCCATAACCTTGACAGAGTTGTTTATTTCACCCATGGAACAATGATCCTTTGTGTATGCTTAGGAAAGTGCTTGTGGAATGTCAGAATGGAGGCCATTATGCTGGCTTGGTAACCAGATAAATCATAATGCCATTCACTAGGAAGGAGTGAAAGGTTGACAGGTTGGCTCGTGATGAGACCTCCTGTTCCAAGGACTTTTTAAATTTTTTTTCTGATGTGCCTCTTGGATCATATTCCTGGTGTGGTGGCCATAATGGGAATGCCACTTTACTTTCCTCCTTATGATCATGGTAGGCTGGCTCCCAATGAGACCCCCTATCCTTCATTGACAAACCATGTTAGCAAATTATATACACATTTTTCTTTCTATTATTTTTTCTTTTTTATAAAGTACTTTCCCCTATTTATACACAAAGGGTGGTTCAACACTCCTTAAGAGTAGAGATGGTGGAAGCCTTAACATCTCAATAGAAAATTATGCCCTTCATTCTTATTCCTTAATAATGATCAAAGAGGATTATGAGATTTTAGAAGGAACCATCATAATAAAGATAACCAATCATATTGGTATTAGTAGAATAGTGACAACAAGATAATCAATAATTGTGTCCTTTCCTCTTTTCTCTTATCAATTCAGAGCAAATTCTTGTAAAGATAGAAACTTTTATATAATTTGCTGATTTCAGTATCTTCTAGTTCTCATATTCATTGCATAAGTGTATAGCTGTGTTTCAGAAGTGATCTGAATGATAAAACACACAAAGAAAAGAAAAAGACAAAACAAGTTCTATGTACAAAATTGCAAGCAAAAAGAAAGAAAAACTCGAATATGCTGTGCACTACAAAGAATATCAGCAAAGAAAACAAGCGCAAGCAAAATAATGCAAAAATGCTGTGTTTTTTGAAAAAGGAACAGTGGCAAACGCAAGTGCTATTCCTCCGCAAAAAGGATCAGTAGAAAACAAAAACGTGTCATTCCTTTGGAAAAGGAATAGCAGAAAAAACAAGTGATGTTCCTCCGCAAAAAGGAACAACAGAAAACAAAAATGCGTCGTTCATTTGGAAAAGTAACAACACAAAAAAAATGTTGTTCCTTTTGGAAAAGGAACAACAGAAAACCAAAATGTTGTTCCTTCGAAAAAAGGAACAATAAAAAACAAAAATGCATTGTTCCTTCAGAAAAAGGAACAACAAAAAACAAAAATGTTGTTTCTTTGGAAAAAGGGACGGCAGAAAAATGAAAATGTTGTTGCTTCGGAAAAGGAACAACAGAACACGGAAATGCTGTTCCTTCGGAGAAAGGAACAACAAAAAATGAAAAATGTTGTTCCTTTGGGAAAAGGAACAACAAAACACAAAAATGTTGTTCCTTTGGAAAAAGGAACAACAAAAAAACGAAAAATGTTGTTCCTTTGGGAAAAGGAACAAAAGAACACGAAAATGCCGTTCCTCCAGAAAAAGGAACAACAAAAAACGAAGAATGTTGTTATTTTGGGAAAAGGAACAACAAAACGGCGGAAGTGCTGGTCCTTTTGAAAGGAACAACATAGTGAAAAAGTGTTGTTCCCTTAAAAAGGAACATCGGAATGGTGAAAATGTTGTTCCTTTAGGAAGGAACAACAAAGTGCAAAAATGTCGTTCCTTGAAAAAGGAACAATATAATGGTGAAAATGTTGCTCCTTTCGAAAGGAACAACAAAGTGCAAATGTTATACAACTGCAAAAATATATACAAAACAAAAAATTATGTACAATGTGTAAGAGTAGTAGAATTACTCAATGAACCAAAGGTGAGGAAGAATTCTCTTCCTCAACCAAAATCTGCATGTCAGAGTCTTCACGGAGTTGCTGGTAGAAGGATTCCCAAGTAAGTGGATTGTGATATAATTGAAATCAGTGGCCATTTGCTTTAAAGGTATGTCTGGATCCATCAATGGTGGTTAGAGTAATGGTGCCATCATCATGTACCTTCTGGATTTCGTATGGTCCCAGCTAGCGAGTCTGAAGTTCCCCGGGAAAATCCTGGAACCTGGAGTTGTATAGGAGCGCCCAATCTCCTTCACGGAGGACTTTGTTTTTAATGAGGGCATCGTGCCATTTGGCTCGCTGCCGTTGGATTAACGCAATATGTTGAAAGGCAGAGATGCTGATTTCATCTAGCTCATTGATCTACTGTAATCTATTAATCTGGGCCTCGTCTAAATCTAGACTGACCTCTTGTGTTGTTCGTAATGTTTGTATTTCAAATTCTATCGGAAATATGGGTTCCTTTCCAAATACTAGTTGGTATAGTGAATAACCAGTAGTACTTCTCCAGGGTATTCTGTATGCCCACAATGCTTCTGGCAGTATTGTAGCCCAATTGCGTATGTGTGATGCAATGGTTTTTGTCAGTATTGCTTCTATTATTTTGTTTGTGCTTTCTACTTGACCATTTTCTTGTGGGTGGTATGGAGTAGTAATTTTATGCTAAATATGATAGTTTTTTAATGTAAAAACAATTTTATTACCAACAAACTGAGGTCCTCCATCCATAATTATATCTCGTGGGAGGCCATATCACATAAAAATGTGGAATAGGAACTGTATGATGGGATCCTCTGTAGCTCTTGGCAATGCCTCTGCTTTAACCCATTTGGTTACATATTTTGTTGCTACTAGAATGTATGTTTTCTGATTTGACGATGGGTTAATTGGACCAACAAAATCAAGTGCCCATCGTTCAAATGGTTCAATAACTAGCTGTCGGTTCAGGGGCATTTCATCAGCCTGTCTAAGGCGTCCTGCTCTTTGGCAGCTGTCACAAGCTTGAACGAACTTCTTTGCATCTTTGAAGATCATGGGCCAATAATACCTTGTTTGTAGCACCTTGTGACCAATTCTCTGATCTAGGAGGTGTCCACCACATGGTCTGTCATGACAAGCTTTCAAGATGTCAAAAATTTCATCTTCACGGACGCATCTCCTAATGTGCATATCTGCCCCTATATGAAACAGGTAGCCCCCAATCCAAGAAAATCGAGTACTACGCTGGACAATCTTCTTTCATTCATTGGGGGTCAGATGTTTCAGTAATTTGCCTACTGCTAGATAATTTACAACATCAACATACAAGGGTGTTTTAATAATAACAACGAACAAATGTTCATTTGGAAATTGATCTTCGACCGTTGCTGTATCCACTGGTTTTGGCATTTGTGAGAGAAAATGAGCTACATGATTTTCTTTTCGTGGTCAGTCCTTTATTGTGATATCAAATTCCTGCAATAAAATCAGCCATCTGGTTACTCCACCATTTGTGATTGGTTTATTTGCGAAATATTTTATGGCAGAGTGATCTGTATATAAAATAATAGAATATCCAGTGATAAAATGCCTAAATTTATTGACAGCATGTATTACGGCGAAAAATTCCTTTTCAGTCACAGTATAGTTCAATTCAACAGGAGACAAATTTTTGCTAATATAATAAATTGCATATGGTTTTTTATATTCTTCCTGCCCAAGGACTGCTCCAATAGTTGTGTCTAAAGCATCTAATGAAATTTGAAATGGCAGGTCCCAATTTGGTCCTCGGAGTACTAGGGCTATTGACACAAGTTTTTTCAGGTTCTCAAAAGTGTGATCACATTTTTCTATCCAGACAATGTCAACATTCCCTGTCAGTGCATATAAAGGTGCAGCAATATGAGAAAAATGTTCTATAAATCTTCTATAATAACCAGAGAATTCAAGAAAACTGTGTACCTGTGTCTGAGTGGTAGGAGTAGGTATTAACAAAATTATTTGAATTTTGGCCGGATCTACCTATATTCCAGCTGCTGAAATATAATGGCCTAGAATAAGTCCTTCAGTCATCAACATATAGCATTTTTCATGGCTCAGACAACGCCTGGTGGCAATGCATCACTGCAACACTTTTTCTAGTGTGTCCAATGCTGGGTCGAAATCATCTCCGTATGGTGTAAAATCATCCATATATACTTCGATCCCTTCATTTATTAAATCTGAAAAGATGCTGAGGATAGCCCTTTGAAATGTGGCAGGGGAATTGCATAGTCCAAAATGTAAAACTCTGTAGGCAAATGTTCCCCAAGGACAGAGAAAAGTAGCTTTGTCTTGGTCTTCAAGGGTAATCTGAATCTGATTTTATCCACTGAAGTCATCTAAGAAAGAAAATAATTTCTTTCCTGCTAATGTGTCTAATACCTGGTCAATGAATGGAAGGGCAAAGTGATCTTTTTGTGTTGCTTTATTTAGTTCTCTATAATCTACACAAATCCTCCATTTTCCATTATTCTTTGGTACCACTACAAGTGGAGAAACCCATTTGCTATCAGAGATAGGGTAAATAAAATTTACATCTAAAAGTTTTTGGAGTTCAACTTTTACAATGTATTTTAGGTGAGGGTTAAGTCTCCTTTGTGGTTGGTGAATAGGTCTTGCATCCTTTTCTATGTAGATGTGGTGTGTACATAAATGGGGATCAATTCCTTTCATGTCAGGATTATCCCATGCAAATGCTTCTTTGTATTTTCTCAGTAGCTGGATTAGCTTGTGTTCTTGTTCTGGATTCAGGTTTCCATTAATGTTTAAAGTTTTTCCTAGCTCAATTTCTACAGTTTTGCTATTTGATACAGAGGTAGTAGGTATTGTTTGATCATGGGTATCTTTGAGAGGATCTTCTTCCAATTCATTATCAAATGCTGCTTCTATCATATGACATTGTATGTGGGATCTAGATTTAGCCTGACTAAGAAGATTGTTAATGACATCATCCTCTGTTTGATATTTGAAATCAAGGGTATCTTCTATGGTTAATGGGGATCTAATATTTTTGGTGAGGTATAATACAAGATTTTTGTTAGTTTTCATTATTGTGACACTTGGCTGGGCTGGAGGATACAAGGCTAGATTCTTGATATTATCCCCTCTATTTATGGTCATACTGCCTTGTCGACAGCTAATATAAGCGTCAATGGTTGCAAGCCAAGGTCTTCCTAAAATCAATGGATGTCCACCAAGTTGGTTTTTGGGGTTTATAATCAGAAAGTTGGCAGGATACTCATAGGAATCAATAGATATTATGAAATCATGTAGTGTGCCTTTTGGCCTAACTACAGTTTGGTCAGCCAGTTCTAATAAAGTGGAGGTTGGTTCTACTATTGTAATGCCTAGTTTTTGACAAGTGGTGGTTGTT
>APFE031545860.1:4449-39556 GCA_000404065.3 Pinus taeda | reverse complement strand
TATGTATTGTTACATGTTCTCAATCAATATAATATACAGATAGTTGGGGGTTTTCAGCTGTATGCTTTCCCCGGGTACATACTGTGTTGATATGTGTGATTGATGCTTCAGTGTGCGCATGCAATTGTTTCTTAATTCCGCAAAATTGATGATCAACGTAGAGGAGGTTATGCATTATGCATGATTCCGCAAATAGTGTATAATCAGGATAATCTCTGTGAATAAGTGTCATATTATTCAAAATTTCTATAGTTGAGGTCTATCATCATTCTAAGTGCCCCATGTATATATTTTTGTTTGGAAACTTCCATTCCTCACAAGCCTTTTCTTTGGCTTTTGACTGATTGGATTTATGACCATGAATTTTACTAGATTGACTAGAAGGATAGATTTTCCTTAGTCCCCCCATCGGGATTTCAAAGACATGGAAAATGGTTTTGTTAGCCACTCAAAATGAACTTGAAGATATGTCAAAGACTCCATGCCCAAAGTATATTTCAGAGCATTGCATCATCATCTCATCATCATAGAATTCCATAATTACAAATTTCATCAGTTTTATATTCCAAATTGTGCAACCTTGAGGGGATATTGTAAAAGTGATTCTAGTATAATGAAAAAGGAGTCTAAAATACCTAGGTAGCTTAGGAATATACTAGCAAGTTCACTTTAGGGAGATTTTCTCCTCAACCCATTATTTGTGTTTTTCAACACTTATAATCAGTTGAGTTTTTCTCCCAATCATTACTCCAAAGCTAGATTGTGGCTTGATGGTAGATTCTTAGGTGAGTGCTAGTGTCTAGAATTAATTTATATTACCATACTAGATCATTTCTAAAGTTTCACAAAATCGGGTTGAGTCTATGTGTCAGTTTTTAATTGTTAAAAATATCCCACTGGTCAGAATTTTTAATAATTATTTGATGTAAAACGTAATAAGTGTTGTCTATAGAGGTTTTAGTGGGTATGAGTAATGAAAATTAGATCTATACACCTCAAATTTCTACTTATACACACATTAAGGGTGGACAAATATGTATTTACCCCTCACAACTCATTTTCTCTATGTTCTCGCAAAAAAAGGCAAATAATTACCTAGAAATTAGCCATAAATAAAATGAGAGAAAACATTAAAAAAATTATCTCCAAGAAAAAATAATAAAAAATGAAGTGGACCTTCCTAAGAAAAGAATCAAGTCAAAAAGTGATGGAATCTCCGTGAATCAAGCAAGAAAATTACCAAGGAAATTTGTTTTGTCCTCCAACACAATTAATGGTCCAGGAAAATCAAATTTTTTGAGAGGATGGTCCAAGATGGTTGAATTGAATTTGATTTTTTCAAGAAAAAAGGATGGAAAATATTTTTGAGTGGTCCAAACCACTTTGAGATCAAATTTTTGCTCAACCTAACCACTCCTCCAGTGCAAATGAGTTCTTTTCCTAAAGATCTATGGTGGCTCATCAAGGGTTGCAATTTATTTGCTTAGATCTAGCCATTTTATCCTTGGATATAGACATTTCATTTAGAGAGGGATCCTCCTCTCATTGTTTCTATAAATTTGAGCCTCTGGGCTCCTCATTGCAATATTGTAATGAGTTCTTTGTTAAGCGAAGCTATGCAGAATTTGTACTGGAATTATTTTTGAGCTAATAAAAGAAAGGCTTTAGGTGCAAATGCTTTGTGGTGTTATTATTCTACATCTATGGTAATATATTTATGATTCATTTATGCTTAATATTCTACTTATGTTAATTGAAATTTTATTTCTATTTTCCATTTTTGGGCCTCTAGATGTACAATTATCTTGCATTAACATTTGGATTAGAGGAACACTCTAGCTCTAGAAGCAATAATGGGTTTTCAGTTGAACCCCCTAA
The DNA here is from genome assembly GCA_000404065.3 of Pinus taeda. NCBI lineage: Eukaryota > Viridiplantae > Streptophyta > Pinopsida > Pinales > Pinaceae > Pinus > Pinus taeda. The sequence goes on along the minus strand of APFE031545860.1, from coordinate 37,678 downwards.
TCTTCTTTTTCATTGTGCTATTTGATCCCTTTTGGATCTAACAACATATTTTGAAAGTGTGTAGAAATCTATTTTCTAAATCAAATTTTGAGCATTTGGAGAATTTTTCGGTTGAACCAAGAAACTCTCAAGTAATAGAAGTGGAAGGGCCCACATTTATCTCCTTCAAAGGATTATCAAATGATTTTTGAATGGGAGTTTTCTTTCCATAAATTGATAACATCATCTACTTTAACATTTATCTCTTTATTAATGTGCTTTTATTGAATAATCTAGTTATTTAAGAGCTTGTTTCTTGCTTACCCAAGAGCAGAGGTGTCCTCATAATCTTTGGGCTAGAATTTGTATTTTTTTGTATATATTCTAACCCTTTCTATATATGATTCATATTCTTTTTGTATATATTTGTATCTCTTCTTCTATGCTTGCACAAATCTCAAGGAGGAAATAAGTTTTGGCTTCGAAATTTGTCATAATCTTTTCTTTGTAGGTGAACACTTGGATATCATAGAGATAAGCATTTGTTTTTCAAGAAGAAAAACCTACCCTTGTTCATGGTTCAAGCCATCACTATTCACCTCTTATTCCTTACACAAATATTCCTTCTAAACGTTGGACTATTAGGGCTTGAAATAAAATTTTAAGGAGATCACATTTGAGGCTTAGGAAAATTAAGATTACATTGTTTTAGCCTTTTCTCTCTCCTGGCCACTAGGAAAAAGAGGGGCTTTCCTCTTTCCTTGTGCAATTTTCCTCCTCTTGGACGTCAAGGGCTTGTGCAAAAATGTTTTGGAGGAATTGATTTATTTGTTAAGGAAATTTTCATTGTAAATCATTGCCGTAATCATTTTAAAATTCCTCATTTCCATATTATATCTTGAGGAAGGGATTATCTTTCAAAGCTCTATATTTCTTTGTAAACTTGTTCCAGCTGTTACAAGCCCGCTCCAAAATTTTGCATACACTTCAATTTTGGTGCCTATACTTTGTCAATAAGAGCTTCTCTTTCATAGTCATCAAGTGTTCCTATGGATTTCTTAATGCCTTAACTCTTGTTGTCAGAATTTGCACAACTTCTATGACAAGTGTTATAGACATGTTTGGGCACTGAAACCCCAATCATAAATGTCTATAAACTAAGGGCTCCTAAGTCCCTAAAAGTGTTGCTTCACTACCTAAAGGAACAAGGTCAGCTGATTACATCATCGCCCAAAAGTTCTCCATAGAAAACTACTCAGAACTGGTCAAAACTGGACCATACAGAAAGCCCAATGCAGAGGGTGCGATGCATACTACCTTCCCAGTGTAAAAGGTGTGATGCATACTGGATGGCCCCTCTGTAGGGTGCGATGGGAGAGAATGGACAAATGGCAGAGGCAGTTTGCGAGGTGGAGGATCATAGAATCTTCCAGAAACTTCCCCTCTGACACTTGCCTCTCTGATTTCGCCCAGGGATGAGTAAGAGATCAACAATCTCCAAGTGGAATCAAGAACTATCAGAGAGAGGACATTAATAAAAATCCTAGAAGCTGACTCACCCCCCTACAATCATCTATATATGGATCCCTCATCACAGAGATCCACAGGCTGGAATCTTGTATCTTGTAGAGAAGTGTTGTTGGTTTCGTAGTGTAACATCATAGTGTTGGGTGATCTAAGCTTTAATTGAGGTGAAGAAGGGATTTATTGCTGGAGGATGATGCTGGGTCAGAACAATTGGTTGTAATCCTTTTGCTATTCTTGATATTAATAAGGCTATTCAAGTTTTCCTCCACATTCTTGTATGTCTAATTATATATGCATTTGTGTGGTCAATACATATCTGGTCCTGTGTTGTTTATGACTATATATCTCTGTTCTTCGATAGTATTATGTTGCTTTGATTCCACAGGTGCTCTTTGAAGCTGTGTAGATAAAGAAGGAGTGGAAAATATCTATCGAGAAGGAGAGGAATCAGGCAAGGAACCAAGTGCAAGACAAAGGTTGGTGTCCTTTGTTCCCCTCTTATCTATTTTTCATAAAGGAAAGCGAAAGTAGTTTTAACTTGCTTGTTTCTAAGATAGTTACCAGTGTTAGTGGGAATAGCAGCTCTAAGTGGACACTATTCCTGGTAACAACAAGTTACCTCCCTCAACACATAATCTAACTTTTGCAATGATCTAACACTGATTGTTAGTCTTGCTTCTAGGAACTGTGCAATCCCTTACTTCAAGAGATTTCATAATCCCTTAATGAAATGCACTGCATAATCATGCAAAAAAACAATCACTGAGAAAGTGAAATGCACAATCTCTCACTAAGAGTTAGAACTGTACAATCCGCTGAGCCATTGGACTATGCAATCACTTGTCACTAGGAATTGTGAAATCCTTTCTACTAATGGACTGTATAGCCCCCAGAATAAGCAATTGTGCATCCCTAGAAAATATGGAGTGCACAATGACCTATGTACAAGTGGTACAAAGTTTTTATTTTCGATCTAAGGACAAGTGTCACTTTCTCCTTAATTTTAGGCATGTGCATCATAAACCCTAACCTAACCCCATGGGGGCTATATCTATATAATAAAAACTTTTCGATCTCATTTTCACACAAGAAATTTGTTGGCTTGAGGGGGCCTGACCCAGGTTCAGCGTTAATTAACCAAACAAATCCCTACACTACTAGCCCTTCCGACATCAGCCAGTGGAGTGCGGACTGAAGTCTCACCCGAAGTAGTATGGGTGGATGCTGGAAGTAAGTTTCCACACACTGAGATGGTTGTTATGTCATTTGATTTCCTCTATCCCTGCCTTCACGCAAATTTCTTTGCTTAGGGCTTGCAAGATGAGCCCTCTATTCCAACATTCAATACCTTTGCAAAAGGGTACGGTTAACCTTCACACAACCCTAACTTGCTACATAGGTGCCTTATCACTGCTAGGGCAACGGTCCTTGCAGATTCCCGAATTACTCTAAGTTTCTTACTTATCTTATTAGATAATTAAAATTAACACCACGTAAACATATATCCTTGATCGCATTCAATTATCCAATGTAATTGTATTCATTCACACATCATATAAGCATAATAAAGGAAATTCATACCTAACATATCAAGATGCTTCAACAGAACAAAGACATAGAAATTGCAGAATATATTTCTTTATTAATATCTTCCAAGTGGTTACAAACTCTATCCAACCTACGCACATAGCTATAGTGGTCCGCGCACTCAGCTGTGGACTTCTACCCTAGGCCTCTGTCCACTTAGTTGCAGAGCCTCTACCTACGCTACAACCCAAGACTTACAATTATTACTTCAGAGCTACGACTCTCTTAAATTGTGTGTCTCTAACTACTTAGATCTTAGCTCTTTTTATACAACCCCATGGTCCACAGACCATGGGTAGATCTGTTACTGCCAGCTTTACTTTACAAGACTAGGGGCGGACTACCCTTTATAACACATGACACCTTCGTGCTCCACGAGCACAAAATGCGGAGACTTCATAATTTTATTACAAAATTTGACTCAAACATGGGATTTTAGCCCCAAAATTATCCTTGGGGGATCCCACTACCAATAGGACCCTAACACAAACATCGTGACTCACCCTCAAATCACTCGATAGATGCAGAGATCTTTGCGCGAAGCCCGCCCAGCTCGACCCGTATGACCACTGCCTCGAGGATGCACTGAGTTGCCGCCTACTTCACATATTCCATTGTTTGCTTGGTCACTACTCCTACGCTGTCAATGAGAAGCTTTTGTTGCGTCACTTGCAGAGTCACAAGCTTTCCTTCAATATTTCCTGTGACTGCGTAAGCTTCCTCCAGCCAGGGCTTTAGTTCACCTTCCACACTGCTTCCTTATGTAGTGCTGCATCCACATGTTCCTTCAATTGCTTGGCCTCCTGCAACTTGGCTAGCCTTTGTGTCAATGTGATGGTTCTTGTTGTGCCCTTAACATCATCGTAGCACTGTTGTAGCTCACGTGCTTCCATCTCTAGCCTTTGTATATTGGGGTCCTCCTGTGAGCTTGTTAGGACCTCAAAGGACTACTCAAACAATTGCATGCAGTCTGCTGCTACAATATCCACCACCACTACTGCTTCTGTGATAGTGGTTGTCCGTTTTTCCTTTACTTATGGTGGTGTTGAAGGCTAGGCCCTCAATTTTAGCTCAGTAATTTGCATGTTCAACTCCAACTGAACTTGCGCCATCTCAGTCCGAGTGTCGTGCACCCATGTGGCTAACTTGTGGATGCTTACCACGATTGGCTCCTCCTTTAGAATGGCCAAATCTAGGACCATTTGGCACGCCTCCTCAACAACCTGCATAATCCTCTTGCTCTAATTGATCGCCTCAGTCTCAGCGACGATGGTAGCATTTCTATGTAGGGCCACATATTCGTTATTGATCCATTGTTTGCTGATCACCTGGAGGGCGCAATGCTCTCGGGCCCTCAGTTCTGCAATTACTCCATCTTGTAAGAGGTGAAGTTCTTTGCATGGAAGTGCTACTAGGTTCAGCCCAAATCTCTTCAGGCCACTGATAGTGGGCCTGTCAGCCTCATTTTCGGTGGTCAGTGCTCCATCCAGTAGCACTATCACATTGGAAGCCTTTGTGCGCATCATATCAACAACCTTTGAAGTACCAATAGCCAGGCTAGTAGACACCGTACGAGCCTACGATGCTCGGGTTTGCAACTCTTGCAACCCGATCTAGATAGACCCTAGGATGATCTACCGCTATTGTTCAAATTGTTGTAGGGCCTCTGTTATGAAATCCCTAACTGTGTCACTGATATCGTGTAAGTCACCCTTTATCAGTGTGATAGGGTCCAGTGAGGTCTTGGTTGCCTTTGATTTCTTCCTGGACCCTCCCTTCTCCAGCTCTCTTGAGCGCTTAATGTAGGCATACATCTCTTGAGGGTCTGCGCCATGCTATTCTGTTTCTTCCTCTTCTGTCTTAAGCGAAGGTGACCTCGTGCCTTTATCAAAGCCTCGCTCTATCCCACCTATCTGCTCCATGACCTCGCGCTCTGCCTGAGTCTTATCAGTGGCCTCGTTTTTCCTCATCTCGACTAGGTGTGCCATCTTCAACTTGGCCTCCTCCTTCTTTTTCTGCACAACAGACGTGCTTCTGCCGACTGCCAAGTCTGTGGTATTGTACCACTTCTGCATAGGGTCCTTCCGCACCTTGGTGGATACTCAATGGAAGTCGGCTTTGATTTCGACATAGCCCTACAGGTTGGCATACATCGTCAGCGACAATCATGGCTTGTGATTTATGGCCATCTTGATGTTCATCTCCATCAAGATCCAGAAGATCGTGCCATCCCAGAGTCGCTGCACATCCTTAGTCACCCACAACAAAGCGTACTTCGCTGCTTCAGGGAGTTCTGGCGCAACCAAAGTGAATTGGATGTCCTCTAGTAGCTCCCATGCTACCAGCATAATCGACATCAAGAGCCATGCGTAGTGGAATGTCTTGCTGAGCTCATGTTCTTTGCAATAGTTCGCTAGGAACTCTCCGCGAAGGTAGTCCGACCAATTGAACTAGACTCCTTCTGCGCATTGCTGTGTGAGTGTGACGATAGGTTCCAACTCCTCATTGGTGCGACACTTCCTCATTACCTTGCCAAAAAGGATCTGCGTGGCGACTTGCACAATGGGGTCGTAGATGCTAGAGATAGTGTACTCACGTGGCTTCTTCACTAGCTTGAATTTTTCCTTCATTGACTTTGCGAGAGCCTGCTCATCACCCTTTCTGCCAAAGATCATTGCTGGATTTTGACCTATATACGGTAGGTGTATTATTCGGTGAATCAACCTATCAGTGATGGGTATCGGCTCCTCCAGCCACAGACACCCATCATTCACCAAGCACAGTATCTACTTGATGACCAAGACTATAATCGGGGTGTAGTTATAGTGCGGTACCTAGATCAGGTTGAGAAACCCTACATTTTCTACTCCCTTGAGCCACCTCCACAACTCCAAATGTGGCAATTCCCATATTAGTGTCTATGATGTGGTACATCGGCTACTCGATCGCTAGGTGTGGGAAATTCTCTTAGTCTGCCAAGTCCTAGTCTTTAAGCTTCAATTGCGGAACTCATGCTAATCGTGGATCATCGAAAACAATTTTGTCCTGCAGTAGAGGGGTTTGCAGGGGAGTCTTATTCACATCAATGTACTTTGGGACCTTGGACTTAAGCTTGTGCAAAGGGACATACTCCAACAACCACATAATAGGGTCTGTACCCTAGGCTTCAACCACCTCCACTTCAGCTCCCACATCCTCATCATCCATCAGGATGTCTTTGATATCTTCCTCCTCTGGTTCTAGGTTTATAGCCTTGCCTTTCTCCTGTATAGTGGGCTTTGGTGGGTTCCTCCTTGGGGATGTGTGCACTGGTATGACAGGCTGCTTGCCTTCTTATCCTTCACAATCTCCTTAGTTGGGATTGGCTTCGGTCTCGATGTTCTCGGCGAATTAGGGACCTCTTCCAATACTTCTGCCACTTTCAAAGCAACTACTTCTGCCTCTCTTTCCATTTCCTGTGCTGGCTCTTGTACTACTGGCTCAATATTTATAATTTCTAGGGGTGTTGACATGATTTTATGCAAGAATTCCTGTGTTTCCATCAGCAAAGTCTCAAATACCCTAGTAGCTCTCAAAATCTCGTATTTCTCACAATTCATATGCACCTAAGAACTCAAAAACTCAATTCTCAGAATATCAAGTGTTTCTTGTTGGATAGCCACTTTTATTTTATAGGGCATTTCGAATTCAAATCCGACCATTCCCCTCAAATTTGGTTCATTAATGCTGGATTGGAGGCATATTTTCAAGGATCTGAGCCATAAATTTCATCTTAAATGCTGACCGCCCACTCTATTTGGCCTCATTTTTGCCATCAAATCATGAAGAGTGACTTTCATGGTCACTTTCTAGTGGACCTACGTGATTTCTCCATGGGTAGCGCAGCTGCCTCCACGTTGCTGCAGACCCTATGACACTTCCTTGCTTTATACCATCCTCTAATCACAGAGCTCCCCAACTTGGGTAGTGTATTTTATAGTCTTGCACCTCCTTTCAACTGCCTGGAGTGCTAAGACTATGCTACCTTCATTTAGTCACATGGACGAATCACTGGTGTATGGCTTCAAGCAACTACCATTCACCTTTCCTGGGAAGGGTTCTCCATTCAATTTGACTAGCTGTACCGCTCCTCCATCGGTAATTTCCTTAATGACATAGGGTCCTAACCAGTGGATCCTGATTTTTTTTGGAAATTTATCAAACTTACTATCATAAAACAAAGCTAAGTCATTTACCTGAAATGAGCGCAAGTTAATGTGTCGATCATGCCATGCCCTTTCGCGCTGCTTTTGGACCTGCTGGTGAAATCCAGCCAAAAATCTCTCTTCCTCGAGCTCATTCAACTATGAAAGCCTCCCCTCCAGGGCTCCATGATCCATCATACCTGTGAGCACTGCTATGCATAGACTAGGCACAATATATTCCATAGGCATTATCGCTTCAACACCATAGGCAAGCCTAAAGGGGGTTTGTCCAGTCAACTTCTTATGTGTGGTTCAATAAGCACATAGTACTGCAGGTATGCATAGGTCCCAATCACTTCAATGAGCATTGCAACCCTTGGTCAACATGTTTTCAAGCACCTTGTTGAAAACCTCTGCTGTCCTGTTAGCCTATGGGTGATAAGGTGTGCTTTTCTGGTGGTATACCTGAAATTCTTCTGGCAATGCGCTGATTATCTTATTCAGGAAGTGTGTACCACGATCACTCATCAAGATCTTTGGGTAACCAAATCGCATCAGTACATGCTCAAAGAGGAATTTTGCAGCGATCATGCCTGTACAATTCTTCACAGGTTGTGCCTTTGCCCAACGAGTCAAATACTTCGTTACGGTGATAATGTACCTTGCTCCCATATTCCTTGGGGCTGAATGGGTCTGAAAAAATCTATCACCCACTTCCCAAAGGGTTGCAACATCGTCTGTTGATTCAAAAGCATCTCATCCCTCCACGATGGCCTGCCAATCCTTTGACACACATCAGATGCCTTGCAAGACGTTTTTGAGTCTTGATGGAGGGTTGGCCACCACAACCCTACTCGTAGAATCTTTTGCATGGTTGCTCTTCTTGCATAATGTCCTCCTGCGACACCCCCATGAGCATCCATGATGATTCTTCTTCTTTCAAACTCAAGTACATATTGTCACAATATCTCATTAGTCCCCATATTGTACAGATGCCCAGCAATGACAAAGAAATCTACCGCGTGCACCATTAATTCCTTCTTCTGCTAGAGAGTGTATCCTTTTGGTGCAGTACCTGTCATTAGGAAATGTATTGTATCCTCAAAGTGACCATCTGTGATGCACACCACAAATAGATGTGTGTCAGGAAATCCCTCCTCCAAATTAGTGGGCTCTCCCCCTGTTTTGATGCGTGACAAATGGTCTGGTCTCGCATTCAATCATCCAAGTTTCATGATAACCTCCAAATCATATTCTTGGAACAATAAGATCCAATTGCAAATTCTCCCCCCAAACACAGGCTTATTGACCAGGTACATCAGGTACAGAGTGATCTGTATACATCTTAAAATGGCCTCCCAGCAAGTAGTGCCTAAACTTATGGAGCACATACACCATAGCTAATCCTTCACGTTCAGTGGTGGAATAGTTCTTCTTTGCTTTGCATAATCTCTGGCTTGTGAATGTGATAGGATGGTCCAAGCCTTCTCCACTAGCCTGTGTCAATACTTCCGCCAACGCTATACATGGCATGTCGACATGTACGTGAAACTCTTTCTTCCAATCCAGGAAGACTAGAATCGGTGCAGTGACCATCTTTTCTTTTAATATATCCAAGCTCTTCTTACAGTCATCATTCCAATAGAATGTGACATCCTTCTTCAACAATTTCTCCATAGGCGTGGTGAGCTGGGCATAGCCTTTGATAAACTTTTTGCAATACCCCATATGTCCCAGGTATGGCGCAACTTCTTCACACTCCTCGGTGCTTCCAAGTTCAATATCACCACTATCTTTGTGAGATCTACCATCAATCCTTGTCTGCAAACCACATGCCACAACAAGTTCCCAAAAGGAACACAAAACAGACACTTCTTGAGATTGAGCACGATCTGGTATCTTTGACAGGTATCCATCATCAGGCGTAAGCTTGCTACATGGTGTTTAACCAGCCCAAACACAGTCCAATCATCAAAATATACTTCCAGGAACTTATGAATAAATTCCTTGAACTCAGCCACAACTATGCGTGAGAAGATCACAGGTGCATTCTTCAATCCAAATGAAATTACGGTGTACTAAAAGCAACCCCACTTAGTCATGAAGGTCATTTTTCTCCTATCCTCTGGCATGAAATTGATTTGGTGGTACCCAGAGAACCCATCAGTGAAGGAATATGCTTACTGGCCACCTACATTGTCCAACACTTCATCAATGAACAAAGTCAGAAAAGGATTAGTATGCAAGCTTCATTCAGCTTTCTGAGATCCACACATATCGTTATTTCTTCCTTTTTCCTCTTCTTTTCCTGTACCATTATTGGGCTTACCCAGTCATATTCTTCCACATGCTTAATGATGCCTACCATGAGCATCTTATCCAACTCTAAGTGGAACTTCTCCTTATATTTCGAATTGAGACGACAAGTCCTTTTCTTAATCAGCTTCGTGTCAGAATTCAATGTAATATTCATCATACCTAAGTCCCTAATTATCCCTTTCAATTTGATCAACTTGGGAGGGAATAGATCTTAGTATTCACAGAGAAATTCAATGACCTTATTGACCATCGCATTGTCCTAGTAGTCTCCAATCTTCTCGAATTTGGGTTCTACCTCCATACCAATGTTTACTTGTCTTGTTTTCAATGGCGTAGTTATGTCATGGTTCTCATTTGACGGTCCTTTAACCTCATGGTGACACTCTATTTCTGGAATGTTAGTTTTTCCACGGATCCTCATCCTCTTCTTTAGTAGCCCACTCAGGCCGAGTTAGGTCCAAAGGATCCTGTGCTATTTGAAAGATAGCTGCTTTCACTTCTTGTAGCGCCTCATCAATACAGTCCAACCTATCTTCAAAACTAAATGTCATTAAAAATCCCTCATGCAGAATATCCCATTCACCTGTACCATGGCAAAGCTCTATTTCTATGTGCCAATTCATTGGGACACATCCAGGGTATGACAGAATAAGTGCACCCATTCAAGTTGGGGCTTTTCTCCATAAGCCTGGGCCCATTTGGCCAAATGCACTAATGGATCATCCTGCCCATCATACTTGTCTGTCATTCACATCTTAAGCTTCCCAAATCATGTTCTCATCATCCTCCTACATTCGCGCCAATCATCAGAGCTTCCCTTATGCGTACCCCACGATCTTGTGGGTGTACTGCGTAGTGCCCAGTCCAATGCCTGGAAGCACTGCTTTTCTCGTACCTCCCTTTCAAATTCATTGAAAAGATATCTTCCTCATTTTAACCATCATAAGTAGGAAAATTTCTTACCTATAAGGACACACATTGCAACGATTGGGTCATCATATTGCAGTTTAGCAACCGATTCTGTTAGTGCTCTAACTCTTCATCAGAGTCTGAAGTGCAGGAACTTTCGCAATCCCATGTAATTCGTCCATCTATTGGGGGATTCACCTAGTCTTGGTTTCGCGCTGTTATCTTATAGATACAGTCCATATCGTCATCATTCTCATAATCGAGGATGGTTCCTTATAGCACAATCCTTCATCAGGATCTATAGGTACTATTAGGCGTAGTAATTTCTTCTCAAATATCATCTTTCACTTCTTTAGGTTGATTACCTCATTCATATTAGTTTCCTAGTCAATTCCCAAGACCACAGATAGGGATTGTTGTCATCCACTATCTCTTTTACTTCAAAATTAGCGAGTGTGCTCACACCTTCAATATCCATAGTCACCCCCTGTAGCCACCCCATGGGGATGATCTTATATTGATTGGCCATTCGTCGCTGAATTGGAGACCAGTGCAGCATGGGTCTCCCAATTCATTCCCAAGTCTGCTTCAGTAGGACGTTCACATCTGACCCCAGGTCAAAAATCACCTGATCCATTTCATATTCTCCTATCTATGTGGTCAATCTCATCTCTCGTCTCGTTCTTGTTTTAATCTTTCCAATCTTTCGTGCTACGCATGACTCACCTGGCGCAGTTCCAACACATCTATTGATGAGATCTTATAACCCTTTCACAACCTTACTATCGCATAGTAACTTCATACAGGTCTCCAAGAAAGTTGTGAGCATAAAGGGGTCCATCTCCTGTTTAGGATTATCCTTACTTATTGAGGTGGAGGCCTCAGTGAAGCTCTTCTTAGCTTCCGTTCAAGTTTCACGTGCGCACTCCAAATCTAACTCAGCCTCCTTCGCGAGAGCATTGCGGACCCATGTATTGTCTTCTGGCTGATTCCACTTGTCATATCCTATCACGATTCCACTCTTGAGAACTATATTTATATTTGGATATTGTTCACGCGGCTCATACCTCATCATCTACAGGTTCTGGGTCGCCGGAGGTTGTAGCGCCCCTTTGTCACATATCCTAGCTATAAGCGTAGTACACTCTTCCATTTCATGATCAAACAACGTGCAATACTTGCACGACGGATGTTTTGAGTTAGTGAAATCACAAGCATAGTGTCTTGGTCCTCTGTAATTGTAGCAGATGAACTATCCGTGACCTCTGCCAAGTCCTCATCTGCCTCGGCCTCGTCCATGCCCTTGAAATCCTATGCCCGCCATCCCTGCACTCTGATGAGGGGGCTGCGTTTCTGCCTAAACCCTATAGGAGGGAGTTCTATCCATCATCAATTCATAGCTCCTAAAAGTACACTCATCATGCCTTGCTAGCCTACAAAATTTGCAGAACAGACGTTGTAGTGTTTGTACAAAATTCTGTAGCAAGTGACAGTTATTTGTGGCATGTTTTCCTACTACCTGACAGATAGCATACCACTCAGTTTTGCTTGAGCTTCCGGCCTCAAAGGCATCAGTCCTCCTCCTGTAAGGTAGTTCCAAAAGATTGAAAAATGGTCTTTTTCATGCCCCTGACTCTTGCATTTCAGACATCATACCTCTTCATGCACCTCTGGTCGAATTGTCCTGTCTTGCTTCAAGCTTTGCATCTCAAGGCAAATATTTTTCAACTGCGCATGGATCTGCGGAACCCCCAGATTTGGATCTTGCATCGGTGTTTCACGCAGCCTCATTGCAATCTCCAACGCCTCTGCCTGAGTTGTTATCTTCTACTATGATAACGCAACCCTTAAGTGTAGCAGGAGCGAAGAAACAAACCACTCACAATGTTGTCCGTCCATTAGGTTTATGTTAGTTTCACGGATTGTACACTTCAACCTATGATCGAGTTCCCAAGGTGTCTCATTTGGTTGCATCATGATTTATTTGAACCCCACAATAGATTGTGCTTCAGACTTAGGCCTATTGAATTCTCTATTCAGTGATGTCTGGATGTCTTCTACTCCAGCATTCGAGTTATCATTAGCGTACTTGATATATCAGGTTAGTGTGTGATCCTACAGAGCACTAACCAATGTCTCCTTCTTCATGTTATCATCTGTAACATCGTGAGCCTCCCATACAACTTTCACAATGAACTAGAATCGGTCTGGGTCCTCATTCCCCAGGCCTTTGAACAAAGGCAGCTTCATTGAATTCACCATACTAAACAATGTTGGAGGTGGAGGTGGTATGGGTGAAGTCGACGGTGATGGTGGTGAAGTTGGAGGTGGTGTGGGAATAGGTGGTATTCGCAGGAATCCTTGTCTCATTAACTGAATACCACTTGACAAAGAAACCTTTGTTGTTCCCTCTTCGTCACCTTGCAGAGGTGAAATCAACGGACTATACTCAGGACCCTTTATTCCTTTGTTTCTGTAAGTTTTTCCACTTCGCATAGCCCCAAACATCAAGGTAGCTACATAACTAATTTTTCACACAATAACATTTTAATCCAGGTATTCAAATATTTTATGTACTTATCTCGCGGTCCTTTGAAAAAGCATCGCTCTGCCTCGCTATAGCTGACTGAGGTGTTGACCGCGAATTCAATCACAAATCTTCCTATGACGCGATCGAGCCAATGATTGACAACACAAGCAATCTTGTCATTTGAAGCTTCCAATTTATGTATTAGCTCTAGGGTCCAAACGATAGGGCTGCCAAATTTCCACCTTCCTTGGCTATCTTCTAGCTTCGCGATCCACTCGTATAGCTCAATTGGGAAGGAGCAAAAAAAGATCTCGTGGATATTTGTATCGAGGTGTTGGGTCACTAGTTTTTCATTATTATTATCACTCTTTAATGGCTATTTTATCCATTTCTACCATTCTTTATCATGTTATTTATCATGGTTTATCATATAATTCCATCTTATAATCATTTATGATCTTATGGATAAATATTATTTCTTCTCCTTTATTTTTAATAAATTGATGATTATTATGCATGATTTTACCAATGATGGTTTATTAATAATTTTTTTGTAACATCACTCACCATTTTAGCTTCCAAGATATTTTCCATATTGCAGATTTGATCTCCAGCTCATCATTAAATGTGCCAACTCAGAAATTTGCTGGAATAAGAAGTGACAATTTTGCATTGGATGTTTTGGAAAAATGGAGAAGAATCTAGAAAATATGAATGGGTTTTGTCCAGAATGGACCAAGTTAGTTTTACAATGAGTTGTTTTCCCAAATTCAGTCCATATTAAGAGAAATGGGAGGTTCTCTGAAGACGTTTTTCTCAGATTCGCTATTGTGGCTGTTATCCAAATTATCTCAGTTGCAATACCAAATTCGACCTGTCCCTGTTGAATGCTGATGGAAAGATATTTCAGATATGATATTCTTGATCAATTTGTTGTGAACAATTCAATTTTGTAATGAGAATTATTTTGTAATCATATTTTTTGTAACTTCTCTATGCTCTCTATGTATTTAAATGAAAATAGAGATCAAAGACAAGAGAATGGGAATTATGGGGAATTACATGGATTATTAGATTAGAGATAGATAGGATAGGATAGGGGGAGAGGGGGATGGAACGATTATTATTCCGAATTGTAATTTGATTTGCAGACTCTCGCTGCTGAGAAGACACAAATTAATTTAATGCTGCCCGATTTGATGATTAATATATAAGTAGAGTTGTTGTTCCTTCGTATCTCCTGAAGTAATCTGGCGGTATTCATCTGCAGCTAAGTGCCCAGCCCCTGGTGGATTCAATTGTTTCTCTTGTATCATGCATTTTTGATTTCCACAGTGTGATGGTTTGATTGAATTCTTACTTTCTGCAATTGTATCGCTTTGTTGTTTCTTATTTTCCAATCTTAACAGAATCATTCTACTTTGTATAATCAATAGTAGTGTTGTTGATTCAGTTTACTATTATTTCAGATTCAATTATTTAATTACATATTCTATTTGAGATCATCAACTGTAAAGAGTATTGACTATCATTGTCGAAGCTCTCAGATTGGGATCGTTTGCTGCTTGTATTGGTTATTGAGGATTGTGTTTGATTTAGATTAAATCAGTTAAAAGAGGAATGAGTTATCACTATTGTATCCTCGACTGATGATTGTTGTTACTTTGATGAATGTATGATTTAATTTCATTAGATGGTTAAGTTTTCTTTGATTGCAATTGGGATTTATTAAAAGCATCCATTTACTTGTTTATTTGAAAGATCTATACTGCAATTTAAGAAACATTACTCTCTGGATTTATAGCTTGCACATATTGTGTATACTCTTGAAACAAAAAGACTTACCCAGGTTGATAATTAATGTGAGGCAATTAGGAGTTTTAAAAGACGCCTTTTTGCACCCAACAATAGGTATATGTCCAACCACTATTCCTTTGTCAATCATGGGTTTATGTTCTCCTATGTCGCAAGTTTGTAGATCTTCCTATCCAACCAGTCTCTGATCTCCTTCTGAGTTGGATTCTAGTGATACAACATCACACATCTCTTATGCAGATTTTGGTCCTGACAATGGAACCATTTTTTGGCTTGAGGGGGCCTAACCCAGGTTCAACATTAATTAGCCAAACAAATCCCTACACTACTGGCCCTTTCGGCATCAGCCTATGGAGCGCAAACCAAAGTCTCACCTAGAGCAGTATGGGGGGATGTTGGAACCAAGTTTCCGCACCTTGAGATGGTTGTGATGTCGTTTGATTTCCTCTATCCTTACCTTTGCACAAGTTGTTGTGTTGTAGGGTTTGCAAGACGAGCCCCCTATTCGAGCCTTCAACACCTCTGTGAAAGGGTACGGTCAACCTTCAGGAAGCCCTAACCTGCTACACAAGTACCTTCGTGCTGCTAGGGCAACAGTCTTTGCAGATTCCCAAATTATTCTAAATGTCTTACTTATATTATTAGATAAATAAAGTTAACACCACGTAAATAAATATCCTTGATCACATTCAGTTACCTAATGTAATTGTATTCATTCACACATCGTATAAGCATAATAAAGGAAATTCATACCTAACATATCAAGATGCATCAAGAAAACAAAGACACAAAAATTGAAGAATATCTTTCTTTATTAATATCTTCCAAGTGGTTACAAACTGTATCCACCTTGCGCACATAGCTGCAGGGGTCTGCAAACTCAACTGCAGGCTTCTACCCTAGGCCTCTGCGCACTCAGCTGCGGACTTCTACCCCAGGCCTTTGCGCACTCAGCTGCAGAGCCTGAACCTACGCTCCAACCCAAGACTTAGACTTCTTACTTCAGATCTACGACTCTCTTACATTGTGTGTCTCTAACTACTTAGAGATTAGCTTTTTTTATATAATCCCATGGTCCACAGATCATGGGTAGATCTCTTACAACTAACTTTACTTTACAAAACTAAGGGCAAACTACCCTTTATGACACATGACACCTTCGTGCTTTGCGACCACAAAATGCGGAGACTTTACAATTTTATTACAAAATTTGACTCAAACATGGGATTTTAGCCCCAAAACTATCTTTGGGGGATCTCACTCCCAACAACATTGGAGCTATAGCCTTCCCCATGAGATTAAGGAGCTTTAGATTCAGTTTACAATGCTTTTTTGGGTAAGTTTCTAGTGTTGCTTTTTACTACTTTTTCTATTTCTTTTGTCATTTTTGTGTTTGCAAGTGCCACTTTTCCTGTTTCTTCTTGTATTTACTGGAATTTCTGCTATATTTACCTTGTGCAGGTGTTGTTTCAGTCTGTCGTTCAGGTTTTACAAGTGTCACATCCCTCCCAATCTTTTTCCCTTACTAGCAGCTACTACTGCTAGGTGTTTTTGTGCATGCAATTCTTCCTTTTGCATGATCTTTTCTAGTTGATGTTAATGTTTGACTTAACTCATTTTAAGGCCAATATGCACTTATCCATTCCTTAGCTTTGAATCTAAAATTTTTCCTCTCTCCTAGGCATGACTACAAAATTTTCATGAGTTTCTTCTTTCCCCATCTATGCATTGCGTAGTTCAAGGCTTAAGCTCACCCTTTGCTAGTTGTGACTATGAAATCCATAATCACTAGCTTTCCTAGTAGCACATTGCCTAATTCCAAGAATTACCTTCCCAATATTGACCTCTGATACTGCGCAATGCACATTTCTCTCTCTCTCTGCTCAGTTGGGATTGTGTATTGTGTAGTCTCAAGCCTCAATCTTTCCCTTTGACATATAAGACTACACAATCCTCTTCTCTCACTAATAATTATGAAATTCCTAAGCTCATCCTCCCCTCTTCCATCCTAATATTATGCAATCTCTCTCCTCATCACTGTGTTGCTGCTTTTTGCTTGATTACTAGGTTGGTTTGTCTTAGAGATGACTTTCTTTTGATATGAGTGCATTTTTAGCCACAGGTACTATAGGTCTTGAGAATACTTCTTTAAACAGTAGAAAACATCATGCCTCACAAGAGATTAGCATAAAAAATGATACAAAAAGCAATGTCGATGAAATGGTTGAAAGTTCTTCATCCTTAATTCAGTTATACATTGAGAACGACTCAAATGTTGCATGGTGCACTATTAAGGATGCATTCATGCCACTGGATTTAAAGAATATATTTAGGATAGATAGGTCTACATTAACATCCAACAATTAGGGCTTCACAAAGTTGCTTGCAGATTCCTAGTCTTATCTTGTGTAGAGGCCAATAAATGGATTTTGCATAGATTTGACACCAAGAGTGTGTTTTTGAACAACACTAGTGGGAAACAACTTTCCTCCTACCATCCACACGATATCCACTTGATCTATCACCCGCCTAAGCTTAAGCAACCTATGTATTCTTATTTCTATGCAAAACATGTTATCTCAGTACTAAGGATGTGGGTGAAGGAAATGTCAAGGTTTCACTAGAGACCGAGAAACACTTATAAGACCATTTCACTTAGAAAGTGTTTTAGTACTTGATATTATTAGGTTGCAAAATTTAAAGATAAAAGAATATTGAATCCTTCCTAGAAGGATGGGTTTACATGTTGTATCAGTTGTCTCCAATGGGAAGATATTCAATTGGTCTAATATTGTCTTTCAACAACTGAAAATCAATGTGAATAAGGTGATAATTCCACCAAAAGGAAAGCAACAACAATTCTACATGTCTTCCTACCTATTGGATGGTGTATTTGCTCACAATGCTTTCCCTCGCATGGATTAGAAATGGACATCCAGGTACCTTCATATCCATATCTATTGTAAGTTGTTTGCATAATGTAGCTATAGGGGAGTCTTTGAAAAACTATCTAATCATTTCTTCAAGGTCCTGTACCAGATTATTTTTGAAAAGGACACCCCTTGCATGTCTGATGAGGCAACCAGTGTAGTATTAGATTTTGCAAATTGGTTTGCCTCACCAGATGAAACTTACCTCAGAGTGTTTGGATACCAAAAACCATCTCATCTCTTACTAAGGTATGCCACTAATAAAATAGTCATGTAAGAGATTGCATATCATCTTGTCACAGGTTTTTTTGCAATAATGCAAAGGAAAAAGAAAGAATCATGGACTTCTCTTACCTTGCAAGTGGGATCTCACATGATTAAGAACTTAAAGGCTACATAAATTGAAGCAAAGAAATTGGAAGACTTCAGGTTCAGTACAATAAAATATCATTAAGTATGATCCTAAAGGAATTTGTAAAAACTACTATCCCAAGTTACACTTTTTCTATCCATATGGGACTTAAGCTGGACTAGAGGAAGACAAGACGAAGAACCACTACAATGCCTCTCGGTCATGTGCATTGGGAGATCAAACACGTACTTCCAATGCAGTTCTAGAACAAAGAGTTACTTAGGAAGCCATGTAGCTAGAACAACACTCTCCAATGAGTATTAAGTATAAGAGGAAGGCTGCCCATAACCCAACAGAGGAGAAAAACCACAAATTCAAGGCAGATCAAACTATTTTAAAGGCAAATTTGGTAGTAGAAAGAAGAAAGAAGCAATGGGTATTGGAGAATAAATAGGAAGAAGAATAGACACAAAAGGAATAATAGGAAAGGAAGTAATAAGAGGAAATGCAAGGGTTAGAAGAGTTACTAATAAATGAGGAAGAAAAAACTAAAGTGAAGCAGGTGGCAGAAGAAAGGCAGAAACAACTTGCAGAATAAGAAAGTAAGTGAAGCATGATCAAGAGCTTGTTAAAGAAATAGAGGAGAAGATAGTGGTCTGGGACATGAAAATAGAGTGGAGAAAAATTTAGGATGTTGACCTCATGCTCAATACAGAAAAAATCATTAGTCAGCCTACACATCCCCTCACAAATGGGCAAGCCCGAGATGATGAAGGAGAGATCTCTCCTCTAGATGATAATCCAATCATGAATTTCTCAAGCTTAACCTTTAATAAGCTTCAAAACATAATTGTATAGGAAATAAAGAAACATTTTCCTGATGATCTAGCACATCCTCCTTTCATTCATTCAGAGAAGGTTATATTCACTGATACAAGAAGGAATCCTCAGACCATTGTTGCAGCTAACTTATCCTTTGCAAGTGCATGAAAAGAAAATACAGATTTCCCAATGGCTGAGAAAAAACAAATTTCAAAGAATCTGAAAGCTGCAAAACAATAAATTAAACATCTCCAAGTACAAAATCAAAGGCTATCTTCTGCACATGCTTTCTTGCAAGAGCTTTGAGCAGCTATATCTGGAAATATCTAGGCATTGGGAGACATTATGAGGCATTTTTATGAGGAGTTGATCACCATACATAAAGTAGTAGTTCCTTTACATATTATGAAAAGTAAATCATGGGAAAATGTGAAAGTATTGAAAGTCATTCATGCATCCATTACTGGGATTCATGAGTGGGGAACTAAGTACATGAGCGCACTAGAAAAATTGGTCAATAAGACAAATTAGGAAGAAATGTTGGAAAAGGCCAAGGTCAAAATCATTATACAAAGTAAAAAGAAATTCAGTACCTTCTTGGCCAACATTTTGGCTACTTATGCACGACTATACGGGAGCTTGGATTCTTTGGTTCAGGCACACAGGATCCCCTTAGTAGGGCCATTAGTAGAAACAAAGGGCAAAAGTGTAGTGTCAGGTAGGAGATCAAGGAGTACTTGAATCATATAAATTAGATAACTACCAAATAAGACTTGGATTTTAATAGACACAACATGCAAAAGTTTATAGGTGGTCCTGCTAAGATCAACATGAAATTGTTCTTGTTGCAGAAAGAAGTGCAAACTAGTTCAAAAACCATCTACCCAGATGCAATGGATGCTAGAGTCCACTTTCCACCTAACCTTATAGAAAATTTTGAGGACACCATCACACAATACAAAGATTGGCATCAATATGTAACCACAAAATTGTAAATTAAAGTTGTCAAGTTCCTCAAACTCATGCTTAATGTGTCTAGTTTGCCTTATTAGGCTCTACCCTTTTTCTCCCAAATGGGTTGTTGTGTTATTGTATTTGAAATAAATATGTAAGTGGAAGTGGAAGTGCCAATTAGGGAATAATAAAAGTCATTGGTTAGGAAAAGACAAAATAAGTAAAAGAGTCATGAGGATAGCTCAAAGGTCACAAAGGAAGATGAAGGGCCATCTCATTTGTTATAATAAACCCTCATAACTCAAGAAAAGGGCTTGGAACCAAAGGCTTGGAAATTTTGATTTGGAGCCTTGGCTTCTATAGTTTAGCATAGGAGGAATATCATTTTTTGGAGAAGAAACTATTGGCTTCATTTTCCACTATTGGGGCTAGTGTCTTATCAATGTTATTGTATGCTTGGAATTTTCACTCTATAATAAAAACTCAGAGTCGACACATCTTCATGCATATGTCGCAACTCTCGTAAGACTATTATTTTTATATTTTTGATATGTGTTGTTTCACTTACACTAACACTTATGAAATAATTCATGTGTTTTAGTATGAATCTTGTTGAATGTGTGTTGTTTATGTTATTGTGATCATTGTTATCTTGTGAACTATTTTGTAGGTTAACTAGAAATTGTTTTTTGTTGCTCGTACATCTCTTCTAAGTTATTAATATTACTTACTTCTAAGGGGCTCAATTATTTCCCTTTGATGTGATGTAACCTTTGATGTATTAGATTTGATACTTCACAAAGTTCATACACTTGTTATCACCAAAGTCATGTATATAGCATTCTATGTGTTTATCGCAACCAAGATACATCTTTGAAACCACCACTTTGGCAACCATCTCTATTCTGGTTGGGGCCCCTACTCCAAACAATGTGGGGTCTAATTGGGACTTCACATTGGGGATACCCCCTTCCCTGTTGGTAGCTTCCAACACCATCAACAAAAATCTCCTTAAGATTTTGAAGCCCTCATTGTTCTTTAAGAGGGTTTCATTTGTAATAAATAATAAAAAGAGTTTTATGGAGGGAGCTTGGGGTTTTTCCCCTTCGTATCCCATCTCCTCATTTGGAAGGATAATTTCTTGGTTGATTGATCACTAACTTACTAGATTAGATTATGTTCTTGCATTATTTAATTTCTAGATCTAGTTTCTAATATTCATTTGCAAGTAGTTCTAAATCACTAATCATTTAATCATGTTTCTTTGATTTTATTGAGTAATTTGGTTAGCTACTTGATCTAATTGGCACTTTCATTGGTACAGTCTTGGGTTTCTTGACCTCATTTAATTGTGCTTCATTAAGTAATTCACACTTGATTCCCTGACCATTAGAAAACTCTAAAAGTACCTCATCAATTGTCTAATTTGATCATTTAAAGTGAAATGGTATTTTTCTATATCTAAAGACATTTCACATTGAAATCATTTCATTTTAATTGTTAAATCTCACTTTGAGCACTTATGTTAACTTTGCATCTAATTTGTATCTTTAAAATTTACCTCCAAGCGTAAGTTTGGTTGATATATATTTAAGACAACATTACTCAACTGTCATTCAACTCCCTGGATTTAAGTTTGGAGCAAAGGTTAAAATGTGTGACCTTGTAGTATTTTGTGGTTGAGCCCTTGTGAGGACAAAGGCATGCAGGTTGCATTGAAGTCCTAGGTGGGAATCGTTAATGAGGCCTCTTCCTCCTCACTCTGGCCTTCTTGCAATCACATCAACCCTTACCAAGTTGAAGGAATTGAGGGGAAGTAAAACCTTAGATTAGGCATTAATAAAAGTTACCAGGACCACATTACCTCAGACACTTCACATACACTTGTTTGCATCTTTCACACAATTGGTTATTGTATAAGTTAGGTTGTGAGTATTTCATTCAATTTCAAACACTTTAATCATCTTCTTGTACTTGTTTATTTCAGGCTTATGTGAATTTTCCTTAATATCGTACTATATTTGAGAATTTATCTTTAAGTACAAACTCAATTGCCTTGCAATTTCTAAATCCATTCATTGATCATATTTCAAGGTTATATAATATCTTATATTTTTTTTGTTTCATTGATGATTCGAACTTATGTAGGAATGAAAAATAAAATAGATATAAACTTAAACACATAGATGCAAAAGGAATAAATCTTAATTTCATTCATATCAAAGAACTGAACTATACTTACATACAGAATGGAAATAAACTAGCTCGAGCGATGGTAGCTTATCTCTGAGAAGAAATTTGGAGGCTACTAGCCTCTGAACTTTGTTATAATGAGGCTCAAGTGAATTTTTATTATTGAACAATAAAGGGAAACCGTAAACCACCAAAACCCTAACCCTAGGATATGGAACACGAAGCATTTTTGGGCCTCATTTGGGTTACTTGGAGTACCAACTTCCCAAGAACGTAGCTTGGTCATATGATCTTCATTTCGCGCATATGATACCTTGTTAGAAAGGTCTCTCCGAGTACTACAATATTTGAAGCATGGCTAAGACCTGTCGCAGACCTCAAAATAACACTATTTACTGTGTGAAAACAACTCTAGAAGTTTAGGACCCGAGAAAAAATAAAAAATAGTAAATTGTGCTATAATCAAGGAAAATGATCAAACTAGCTAGAGGTCTAGGTGGAATAGGTGGGTGGACGCCAATATTCACCTTGATCAATCCTCTCCCCTTAGGAAGAAATGGTCCCCATTGCATGTAAAGCCTCCATGAGGTGAGGAAATGTTTGTTGAACTTGGTCCTTAGTGAGCCACTTGCCTTGGTGAAGGAGTTTGCAAGCTTTGACAACTAAATATAGATGGATCCTTTGCTAGCGACTGTTATTAATTTGTGTATCCATGATCCTATCAGTGGTGGCCTATTCAATACAACTTGGGTTGAGCTTTGCTGGTGTCATCTTCTCAACAATGTCTAATGTGTCCAACATTGGGGAGAATTATGGTCGCATCTAGTCCACATTGAATATTGGGCGGAGGCCAAGGAACGGTGGAATCTTGATCTTGAAATAATTCTCCTATAGCGTTAGTGATGGTGTAAGGCCAATATCAGAGTGGTTGAAGCCTGTGGTGGACCCCAACGAGGTGTGCCTTCTGCAAATGTAACCAAACTTTATCACCCACCTGGAACTTGTGTGGAACCCGATGTTGATCATGACATTGTTTGTACTTAGCATTTGCTCTGTCCAATATGTCATGGACCTATTGTAAGATGTGATAAATGCCTTCAATGAAGCTGGTATCTCTATCAGCTTCAGACTAGACATGATCCAAATCTTCTTGATTATTTGCAAGTGTTATGGAAACATCAATGTGACATACTAGATGGAATGCCAACCCCACTTGAAAGGGGATATGGGAAGTTGAGCTACGGAGAGATCTATTGTAGTTGTGTTGGATATAGGGGAGGATTTCATCCCATGTGCATGGATGCTTTTAGTTGTACATGTGAAGGATGTGCATGATCATCCTTTTGATGACCTTTGTTTGGCCATCAGTTTAGGGGCGGAAAGTTGTAGACTTAGTTAGCTTGGTGTCCAACAATGACCAAAGGATTGACCAAAATGTACTTAGGAACCTGTTGTCCTGATATGAGATAATGGACTATGGGATCCCAAAGTGTACGCATACTCATTCAAAGAAGAGTTTGGTAGTGGATACTCATATTGCAAGCCACAAGAATGGCCATCTTAGAGAATATGTTGATGACCATGAAAACATAGTTGTTTCCATGCTTGGTAGAAGGAAGGCCCAACATGTAGTCCATAGATATCGATTCCTAGGGTCGGCTAGGAGTAGGCAGAGGAGTATATAGGAATTTCTTCTTGATAGTAGGTTTGAAAATGGCATAGGCAATGTAGGATCTAATGCACTTCACAACATCATGTCAAAGATTCGGCCAATAAAAATACCTCTGCAACATTGCCACTGTTTTTTCTACCCCAAAATGTCCAACGACCCAACTGTAGTGCACCTCCAAAATCATATTGGCACGCTCACTTGAAGGAACACAAAGGTGTCCTAGGTCACATAACAGTGTGTCCTGGAGGTGAAAATTTGGAACTTGCTTTCCTTCCAAGAGCATCTAGTATGTAGTGCAAAATTGTGGATCACTGTTGTAAAGATGCATCCATCTCAAAGTCTTGTGTCCACAAGATTCGAGCAAAGTGGTTAGCTCCATAACCAACGGTTGATTGAGGAAGTTTTAAACCTAATTGGTGTTTCCCTTCTTGTACTTCATGTTCAAATGGAAATGTTGCAGATATGTGGACCATTTATGATGGTGATCGTTTAGTAAATTTCCTTGTGTCTATATGAACTGCAGGGGTTGGTGGTCTGTGTGGATGACCATTTCCTTCCTCATAATATAATTCTTCCATTATCCATTTTTACAAGGACTACACAATGGAATACATCTCTTTTTCCTAGGTGGGATACTTTCAGACAATATCTGAATGTGTCTCACTGTGATTTGTGAGAAGGTGCCCCTACTGGGTAAGAACTACACCAATAACATAGTCAAAAGCATCTGTCTCAAACTCAAATGGTTGTTACAGGTCTAATAATGTGAGCACTAGTGCAGAGCAAAGTTGATGCTTCAACTAGAAAATTCCTTTTGTTGGGATTCAGACCACAAGAGATTTTCTTTCGGTCCACCCTTGGTGACTTGACATAGAGGCCAAGTGATATGAGAGAATCCCAACATGAACCTATGATAGAAATTGGATAGACCCAGAAAGTTGTGGAGCTCTGTTTGAGTGGTTGGGGCTATCCAATCGCAAATAGCCTGTGTCTTGGCCGGGTCCACATGCACACCCTATTCATTATGATGTACCCTAGATATTGAACCCTGGTCATACCAAAAG
The DNA here is from genome assembly GCA_000404065.3 of Pinus taeda. Lineage (NCBI taxonomy): Eukaryota > Viridiplantae > Streptophyta > Pinopsida > Pinales > Pinaceae > Pinus > Pinus taeda. The sequence continues at coordinate 12,841 of APFE031545860.1, read as the reverse complement.
TGCATTTCTTGAAATTGGCACACAATTTATGTTGTCGAGGGTTTGGAGGAGTTGTCAAATATGGTGTAGATTCTCTTCCCATATCCAGATGAAGATCAAGATGTCGTCTAAATACACTATCATGAAGAAGTTGGTGAAGGTCCACAATATGTTGTCCATTAGATTCATGAAGGTTGTAGGGCATTCTTCAACCTGAAAGGCATGACCAGCCATTCAAAAAGACCCTCATTGGGTTTGAAGTTAGTATTCCACATGTCGGGGGGTTTTATTGGTACTTGGTAATAACTAGACTTCAAGTCAATCTTGCTAAAATATTTGTCCCCCTTAAGTTGGTCCATAGGGTCATAAATCCCTAGGATGGGATACCTATTCTAGAAATTGATCTTATTCAACATTCAATAGTAAATACATAGTCTCCAGGTTCTGTCCTTATTCTATACCAACATGATCGGGCTCCCATATGGTGATGAACTTGCCCTAATGTGCCCATTCTAGAACAACTCTTGAATCTGCCTCTTGATTTCATTGTTTTTCAGAAAATAGCATCAGTAGGTTGGTACATTGGGTATCAGCATGCCCAGGGTTAGATCAATGGAGTGCTTGACCTAGCAGTGTAGGGGTACCCCTGTAGGTGAGTTGAAGATGTCCCTGTACTCTTCCATAACCTTATCCATCTGTTGTTTCCATGTGGAGGAGCCCTATTTGGAGGCTATGGATGTGGCCAAAATCTAACTATTTCTTTGAAGGTGAATCATAAGGAAGAAAAATTTCCCAGTCTCGAAAATGATCTTACTGCATTGTTTAGAAAATATAAAAAAGGCAATAGGTGACACTACCTCTAGTATCGTGTACGATTTCTGACCTGAAGTAATAATAATAGAATGATGTTTGGATTCATATGCAACGTGATGCTTCCATAGGTATGGTTTACCTAATAAAACATCAAATACTTCCAGAGGGGAAACATCGCACAATATCTCATCTGCAAAAGGCTTGATCCTATAAGGCATGCAATATTGTTCGCTGACATACAGATCTCACCCTTGGTGAAGCCACCCGATGGTTTATGGTTGTGGGTGTAGTGTTGTTAGTAGATTCAATATATTAATGACTCTGACTAAGATCAAGTTCTTATGGCTCCCAGTATCAATGATGAACTTCACCGGAAAACCCTTTATCGACATCTGTGAGTGGAAGAGGCACCCCTCCTCCTCTGGATCCTCAGGTTCCACCTTTTTGAGATCGGTGGTGGCTACCGTAGGAGTGGGTTCTGCATGAATGATCTTCTTTCCCTTGTTTGGTTCCGACTCAAAATCAAAGCATGCATATGTCTCTGAGTCTTTTAGCTCAACCACCAGTGCCTCCATTGCATGACATTCATTTGCATTGTGGGTAGGATTTTTGCGGAACTAACACCACTTGTTGGTGTCCTTCTTTTCCTTCTTGTTATTCTTAGCTTGCAGCTTTGAGGAGTTGTCTTGGGGGTCACAACCAGGTTCTACCCTTTGCTATGTGGCTTGGGGGCCTCTTTTCTCTACTTTGGGTTCGTATATCCAAACTCTTTCTTCTTCTACTTGAACTTCTTGTCAATCTTGGAAGCATATCAGTATACTAAACCAAGCAAGGTTATGTCTAGGAACTCCATTTCCTCTTGAATGTATTTTTTCAAACAACCGCGGTACTTTAGCACTAGATGTTTCTCAGAATCTTTGATACCCAACTTTGTGCGTAGGGTATGGAATTTAATTTTTAGCTCATGCACATCTTGATCCCATTGCTGCCACAACATATTCCATTGTATGTACTTGTCCTCATAGATCCCAACAACGTAATATTATTCCTTGACAACAGATCAGAAAGAGTTCCAAGAGGGTATGGCTAAAACTAGAGAGGGTTCCTTGGCCTGTCTCTCACAATAAGTTTCCCACCAATCCTTAACATGGGGGCGACTTTAAACAATGAAAAAGTAATATTCTCCATGTCAGAGAAATTATGGAATGAAAAATAACCTTCTAGCAGATTTAACCATTTATCTACTACATTTTCATCTATTTGACCTTCGAATATAGGGATATCGAAGTTAGCTTGTACCCTGAATGAGGTAACGCCTCTGAAGTGACTGTTGGATTATTAGGTCCCTGTAATACTAGTGGTTCCCCCATTACTATTGTCATTGTATCCCTTATTATTATTGTTGTGCCCTTATATTATTATTGTTATGTTAGCTTTGACTATATTGTGACCCCTTAGACTCCTATATATAGAAAAAAGGTTTTGTCATTTGTATCATCCAAGAATTTTTCATTTGTGTAATGTAAAGTCAGTGGCCCCCTTGAAGAGTCTAATTCTGAAGCCATTGATATATCTTTTCTATCTTTTTGTCAGCTGGTTTCATAACATTTGGTATCAGAGCTTTGGATTCTAGGGTTTCTCTACTCCAAACAGGTCATCATGGCATTTTCGCTATAATGTTTTTTCTGCAACATTTTAGAAGCTAAAACAAAACCCCATTTGTGCTGAAATCTCAATGATCCCCGGGTCTACATTTCATATCTTGTCTCTCTATATTTTTGGATATATGATCTAAGGAAGTTAGGGTTTCTGCAAGCTCTTGAATTACATCCCAAACAGGTGACCTTGGGAAAATCATCATAACTTGTTGTTCAAGTATTAGATTGAAATTTCGTAAGAAGTTCTAGAAAGATGATGGAAGGTAGTTTTCTTTACATCAGTTTGAGGGCCGAATATTAAAACAAGGACACGTGGAACTTCGTACAAGTTTGCTCTACTGAAAAATTGTATAATCAAGTCATCTTGAGAGATTGGACATAACTTTTTCTTGGAGAATCAAATTTCGATCAGACTGGTGGCATTGGAAAGAGGACTTGGAGGGATACCATATTTGGCAATTTCAGACCTTGGAGATCTGAAATTTCAGAGATACATCAGATTCAATATCGAGCTCCTATAAACTGAAAAACAATGTGTAGTTTGTTTTTAAATTTTGCATAAATTGGGTTTGAAAAATTAGTTTGAAGGAATTCAAAGGGCATAGTGAAGCATAATTATCATTAATTGATGCCCTAAAGAAAGAAAATGGAAACACCTAGTAAGAAACCTGAAATATCTAGCATGACTCATGAATAAGGGGAAGTAATGCAACATGATATATCAAAATTATGAGACCAAGTGCAACAGTTTTCACTCTCACAAAAAGTAATAGAAGCTAAAATGGATGGATTAAAGAAAGGCATGGTAGGTAAGATGAATGGCATGGAAGCTAAGATGAATGGTGTGGAAGCTAAGATGGATGGCATTGAAGCTAAGATGAATGACGTGGAAGCTAAGATGGATGGCATGGAACCTAAGATGAATGGTGTGGAAACTAAGATGGATGGCATGGAAGCCAAGATGGATGGTATAGAAGCAAATATTAAAGGAAACATGGAATATTTGAAGATATATTTGACAAATTTTCTACAAGAAATGCTTACTAATGGAAAAAGGGTAGTAAAGGAAACTCATGATGAGAATAAAAGAAATGTTAATCATGTTTTCATAGACTCTAACGTCGGATTGAAGACCCACCATGTTCCAAAGATCAATATGAGGAACTTTTATGGAAAGGATCTCGTAACATGCATACTCCAGATGGAGCAATATTTCGATCTCCATAATGTGCAAAAAACACAAAAGGTACACATTGCAACTTTATATTTGGAACCAAATCAGTTTGTATGGTATCAATGGCTTTTCTCTCGTAAAAAAAATGTCACTTAGGAAATTTTTATGGAAGAAATGATAACACATTATGAGGATACAAAAATAAACACTTTTTTTTATCCAATTGATAAATCTAAAACGAAAGGGTTCAATGATGGAGCATATTGAGGACTTCCAAAAATTGAATATAAGGGTCAAAGATACTCTAGATGAGCATAGGATTGATGTGTTCATAGTGACTTTAAAGGATAATATCCAACACGAGGTTTTCCTTTGGGAACCTAATTTATTGGAGAAGACATTTAGATTGGCAAGAAAAATGGAAAGCAAAATTATGACAAGGAATACTACCACTCACAACTATAAATATGGAAATGTTGTTGCCCCTAACCTTCCACAACCTACAAGGTTGACACCACAACAATTGAAAGAATAAAGAGAAAAAGGGATTTTTTATAGTTGTGATAGAAAATACACTAAAAGTCATAAGTGTGCTGAGAAGAAATTGTTTTACATAGAATGTGAAGAGGAGGAAGAAAAGGAACAAGAAACAACAAAAGAAGAGGATATACACTAGCAACAAACCCTAGAGAAAGAAGAAATGAATCTGACCATATCTTGTAATGCATTGGTCAGAATTACCACTCCTCGAACTATCAAGATAGAAGGACATATCAAGAAGAAAAAGGTAATAGTGTTGATTGATTCGGGAAGTACCCATAATTTTATTCATTTTAAGATAGCCAAGGAATTGAATTGCTTCCTATATCCAACACCAGAGCGTCAAGTGATGGTTGCAAGTGGAGGAACCATAAATTGCTCTGGAAAGTGCTATAATATCGAGTTATCCATGGGAGAATATGTATTGAATAGTCCAATGCTTTCCATTCCAATGGGTGGTGCTAATGTTGTACTAGGAGTCCAATGGTTACAATCCTTGGGTACAATAGATTTTAATTTTCAAGAATGTTTCATGAAATTTTATTCGGAAGGAAAGGAAATTGAATTAAGGGGTATCATAGGGAAACCAGGAAAGATAATCAACTCTAACAGAATGACAAATATTCTAAAGAAAGAACAACGAGGTGTAATTTCACAATTATGTTCGCTAGAGGTTCCCACATTGAAATCATCTATTTCTTCAAATCTCCAAAAAATCTTAGACAACCATTCCAAGGTATTTGAGACTCCCAAAGGTCTCCCACCTATTTGAGATCATGATCATGCTATTCATTTGATTCTAGGAAGTGTTCCTCCAAATATCAGGCCTTATAGATATCCCTATGCCCAAAAGAGTGAAATTGAACATATGGTTGCAAAAATACTAGAGGCTGGTATAACTCAACCTAGTCAAAGTTCTTTCTCTGCTCTGATAGTATTGGTGCACAAGAAGGATGGATAATGGTGCATGTGTTTGGATTATAAGGATATGAACAAGCACACTATTAAAGATACATTTCCCATTCCTATCATTGATGAATTATTGGATGAATTGCATGGATCAATTTACTGCACCAAGTTGGATCTTCGTTCTGGATATCATCAAATCAAAATGAAGACTGAAGAAATTTTGAAAACAATATTTAGAACTCATGAGGGTCATTATGAAATTTTTGTCATGCCTTTTGACCTTAACTATGCACCTTCTACATTTCAAGGTTTGATGAATTCCATTTTAAAACCCTTCCTTGGAAAATTCGTGTTAGTATTTTTTGATGATATACTAATCTACAACAATTATTGGAAGGATCATGTTCAACATGTTGAGAGGGTGCTCAAACTATTGGAGGAGAAACATTTATATGAAAAAATCTCCAAATGATTCTTTGGAGTACAAGAGGTGGAATATATGAGTCATATTGTATCTCATGAAGGTGTTAAGCTAGACCCTAGTAAAATTAAAGCCATTAAGGAATGGAAAATCCCCATATCCATAAAGCATATACATGTATTTCTCGGGTTGACAGGGTATTATCACAAGTTTGTTAAGAATTATGGGAGAATATCAACACCTCTAGCAACATTATTGAATAAATATGCATTTTCATGGACTTGAGAAGCAACGAAGGCCTTTGAACATCTTAAAGATGAAATGTGCCAAGCACCGGCCTTAGATATGTCTGACTTCACAAAAACCTCTATTATGGAATGTGATGGCTCTGGAAATGGAATTGGTGTTGTTTTAATGCAAAAATAAAGACCCATTGCTTTCGAAAGTCATCGAATCAAAGGAATAAATTTACACAAAGCTATTTATGAGAAGGACATGTTGGCAATACTACATGCACTTAAGAAATGGCGACCCTACCTAATGGGAAGACACTTCAAGGTAGAAATGGATCATGATAGTCTAAAATAGTTTTTAGAACAAAGATTATCTTCATAAGAGCAGCAAAAATGGGTCACAAAGATGTTGGGTTATGAATTTGAAGTCATCTACAAAAAAGGGAAGAAAAATGTTATGGTAGATGCACTCTCAAGAAAGGATGAGGATGTGGAAGCATTTCTTTACACCATTTCTATTATCTAACTAGATTGGATAAATGAAGCAAGGGATGAATGTAATAATGACAAAGAAGTGCAGACACTCCTTCAAATGTTACAACAAGATCCCATTACATATGATACATTTAGCTAGAAAAATGATTCATTATGGTACAATGATTGCTTATACCTATGTAAGAATTCCCAACTCAAACAAAAGATTCCTATGGAATTGTACACCTCTCCCTTAGGAGGGAACTTAGGATTTAAAAATATTACCATAGGGTTAAGAAGGAATTTTTGGGGATGGCCTTAAATCGGATATTCAAAAGTTTGTGGTAAAATGTTTGGTTTTCCAACAAAATAAGTTGAAACAATTATGACCCTAGGTCTATTACAACCTTTATCCATTCCAAGCCAACATTGGGAGGAGTGTTGATACCATTCTATGACCCTTTTTTTCCCTCCCAAAACATGACCATTACCTACCTCTTTTCATCATTTATCCCTCAAATGCCTTGGAAATTGATTAATTAATAGTTTTATAGTTGTTGAATTGCATTTAAATTGATTTAGGGGTTTTCTGTTAATAAATTAGGATTTTTGGCCTAAATAACTACAGGAAGTCCCAACAACCTGTAAATGGCTTATCGTTTGACATGTGGCATGACAGCCAGGCCAGAGCGAAAGGTATGGGCGAAAAGTGTAATGTCCAAGCATGGACAAGCACCTATCCCGCAGCGGAAACATCCCCCCTACATGCGCAGTCAACACCTGGTCAACTATGGCATGTTGGCACAAAGGCAGCAACAGCACACAGTTACAGTCAATCCGATTTTTAGTTGTTTCCTTGTTTTTATGTGCGTAAGCTAGGATGGGAACATCTTTGCGTTTTTGTAAAAGCAGCAACAGCCGCCCATGGATGAACATCCATTTTTCAAAGGATGTGAACCGTATGTAATTATAAGGCCGAACCTGGTTATATGTTAGTTTACCTTTTCAACCTTTACATTTTTACGTTTACATTTCTTGTCGCTTCAGAACAGAGCTTTGATTTAATACAAGACTGCATTATAATCTCCGTGCATTGTTTAATACTGTGATCGTGGAGTAACAATCTCGGTGTACCAAGAACGCAGACGGGCCCTGCGTACATGGTATACCAATATCATTTTGATTGCATTTACATTGTTATTTTAATTCCATTTTACAGTTAGAGCGTTTGAATGGTATTTGATATTGATTTATATGCACAGGGATTTAATTGATGTTTACATTTGTGTTTATGAATGCGCTGTTATATGTCTATGCATGCGCTTGAATAGGCCATCATCTAGATTGTGAATCATACCCTGTAAGGGGTTCGATCCAGGGTTGCTTTGTAACGGACTGTTATGGACTGTATGCTTATGATTTTTACTTTGCATGCTTGTAATAAATGTTCATGACTGTTGAGTACCATTAAACATGGGTTTCATGTTTGGTGTCTCTGTAAGGGGACCGAAACCTTTAAAATACAGTGATACACAGCATGTTATGAGTTGAAACTTAGCTGATAATGATACATAGTTTGATGCTTAGTTAAAGATTTGATTGATAGTTTAACATTAGATCAAGTCACAACATTGTAATTAGGAATAATAGGCCTAGAGTAGATCCTTTATGTCTATATATTTTAGGCACACGCCTCTAAGTCTACGCACCCTGGTCGATAATAAATTTAGCCCAGTCTAGCACCCTATATAGGACACTACATTTTGGCGCTGTTGCCGGGGAGGCGTACTTAAAGGATTAAAAAAAAAAATTAATAAACAAAAAAAAACAAAAATACAGTCAAAAGTCATGTTCATTTATGCCTAGGTTTAGAGACAATCAGGGTAGATTCATAAGAACCCCCCACCATTCAAAAACTAACCCATCATCATCAGGAGCAGACTCTGTAAAGAATTCAACACCAGCTGAGGAAAATATCATTCAAGCATTAGAGGATAAACAAAAATCAGGGCAGAGACTTACTCTCGTCGAAAGGCAAACTTTATTCATACATAAATCACAGAAGAGGTCTGCCACACAAGGAGAAAGTAGCACAGTGACTCAACACTCTCCAAAGACTGAACACTCTTACCTTAATCGCCTCTTTGAAGGAAGTGATTCTGATACAGAGAAATCTACTAAGATGGCTGAG